>VXBA01005019.1:2808060-2884390 GCA_013399895.1 Serilophus lunatus
TTTTTTTTTTTTTTGGTTGCTTCTCTGGATGCTCCTCCTAAGATGATAGTGTTTCAAATGGGAATTGGTAAGGTTTCTTTTTTTTCCTTTTTTATTATTTTCCCCCTTCACTGTGAAGTGTAACCACACTGCATGTATGTTACTACTGACATACATGTTACCTGTCTTTGTAATTACAATTCACAGAAGTGAATTTTTCCCCTGTATGGAGAAAAGCTGGCAACACTAATTCGGAAATAGAACTTTTGTAGTAGGCTGGGCAAATTTTTTCAAAATCTATTGAGGGAGCCTTGTTAATCATTTGCTGCTGCCTCAACTGTCCTCTTCCAGATGGTGAGTGATGCCACAGTGGAGAACCACAGCATTCCTGGCTGAGCCTCAGCAAAGTGACAGGGCTTGCCACAAACTGGGCTGCACGGTCCCACACCCACAGAATACAGACCTGCCAAGAGGGAAGAGTTTAAGGAAATAATTTTCAGTACAATGAGACAATTTCTTAGCAGAAGTCCATTAAAATCAATATAAATCCTCTTTTCATGTTAGGTCAAAGCATGAGTTCCAGTAGAATGAGAACATAACGTGTGTGTTATGAAATTACTATTTTTTAAAGAATTACTAGTTAGTGGCTAATTGTTAAATTTTAGGATGTGTATGCCTTTATGCTTTATGTTAGCACTTTAATTTGGAACGGGAGAGTGTTTTTGAAGGGCATTTGTTCACTCCATTTTCCCCACTTACCACACTTTGGTTTACATGACAGAATGGCGTGGACACATCAGCCGGTTCATGAAACTAAGCAAGAGGTGCTCCAATGTGTATCTAATGTTCTGCAGATGCCAGTGGGTGCCAGATCCTTGGGGTGAGGTTGGAGTTGGCTTGAAATACCCTGCCCAGGCAAATGCATTGTTATGCTCTGCACCTCATGCAGAGGTGTTTCTGATGTGCTGTGCTAGTGGAGATGTAGGCACATGAAAATGTAATTTAGGAGAAAACCTATCTTTCTTAAAAGGGCAAGGCTACAGCCCTCTGAATTTCAGATCTGATATCTCTGCTTTTGGGGGAGGTCTGGATGCAGTGCTGAGCTGGTGGGAATAACTGTGGTCAATGAAACACCCAGGTACTGCCACAAAATTTGGATTAGACTGTTATTTACCCACTTGCTTTAAGGAGCATGAAACCATGTAAAGATATTCCATGTACTTTTTAGCTTCCACCCCTCCTCCTCTTTTTATTTTGTTTTCTTAGTTGGTTGGTTGTTGTTCCCTTCCCTTCCCACCCCAACCGCCCCCTTACCCCCAACCCCTCACTCACAGACTGGAACACCATTAGATTGTGTACTTACCTATTTCCATTTTCCCCAGATATTATTGTGACTTCTTCAGCTCCCATGCAGCCTCTGTCCACATGACCCAGATGCTTTTTCCAGAGAAATTCAACTTTTGAAATGTTTCCAGAAATTTCTGTATCAATGTAGTTCAAGTATGTGCTGCCTGGTTTGAAAGTTCCCCTGACAAGAGAAAAGCCCAGAAATGATGTTTGGTGTCCTATACAAACAAGGGGGAAAATGCCTCTTACGGTACAAGCAGTAAGGGAGATAAGCTGTGGGATGCCATGAGAATTGAAGCTTTGGATCTATTGTTACAATTTTATTTTTTTTAATAGAGTTATAGATCAGTCCTGTCCTCTCTGCTGACTAGTAATTGAAGCCATGTAGCACTCTTTGCATTGTAATAGGGTTAAAGTTGAGGGAAAATGTAAAAACACCCATAGTGTGTGTGTGTGCATGTATGTGTATATATATAAAATGCACTTTTCACTTTATCTTTTTGATGAGCATTAGAAAGGAATGTCCCATTGACATTTTGGTTAATATTCCAATTTTTTGCCTTCTCTGAAGCTGTTATGGAGGTGCTGAGGTCACATCACCTCTCCCTAAATTATTTATCCTGAATAGTTCTGAGGACTTAACGTCAATATTTTCCCCTTTTGCCTGTGGTGTTACCAGATAGGCAAGTTGGTGAAGGCCACAAAGTCTCAGTCAGTATTAACCTTACTTGAAAAAATACAGGAAACACCATTCCTGCTTACATAGAGAGGTGATTGTGGATCCCAGGACAGGCTCAGCCCATCAACTCAATATATGGGCTTGTTGGTACCTAAGTAGGAGATAGCTACTCAGAGGGAACTCTATATGTATGCAAATTAAATAGTTGTTTAAATTCCTGTGGCTATCACGATGAAAACACTACATTAGTTAGCACGAGCTTTGTCAATATTGCCATGGTTTATTTTACACATTACTTTTGGAAAATAAGATCTGTCTTCAAATAAATCCAAGTCAAAAAGTTCTCAGTGTTTCTGGTTGCTCTCAACCATGAAGAAAATTGAAAATTATAGTTTATATTCATGCCTTCTGTGGTATCACTGTTCACTATAAAAAAACACACATTATAGTGTGATATTAACCTAGAAATTATCTGTAGGTGTATCACTGCAGTAGTGTATTTGTAACCCAAGGCAATCCTAGTATAGACCAGTAATGGGGTTGTTTTCAAACACGGAGGGGGTTGGTTTTACAATATTCAAGTTGAGTTCTTGACAAAGCTGCGTTTATTGAGATTTAAATTCACATTTATTGTAGAAACTCAGGCTGAGAGGTCAAGAACATATTCTCGCAGAGTTCATGAGCAAGCTGCAACTTTCTTTTTCACATATTCCCCGGAGGTGGGGATAATTAAATGACTACACATCACACAGCTCTGTGTCTTCTCAGAGATCACTAAATCCTGTTTGAGTCCAGCAGCAGCCACCGAGCTCTTTGCTCTTGCCCACTTTGTTATCCTAACCATCAACCTCAGAAAATAAAAGAAAATACAGAGCAAGAGAGACCATCAAGAAGATTTTAACCACAATTTGTAACACAGGGAACTCCAACCACTTATCAGCTACTATTGTTCCCTGTGTAAATCACAGACCACATAGAACAAGATGAGGCATGTAAAAATAGTTGTGCATATATTCAATATTATAACCATGTTAGAGCCATTTTTTCAACAGTCATATTAAACTTACGTGTCAATTGTATATTTTTTCCTGATCCCATTAGTTCCAGTCAAGGCTACATCTATATTTCCCTTCATGGTTTCTGTTGCACATACTTTGACGTGTATCTCTTTTCTCCAGCCTTTGAAAGCAAAATCAAAAGGATTATGGTTGTAAGGAGATTTCTTTCCAGTGGTAAAATTTCTTCTGTTTCAATGTGTTTCAGGGAGAGGAAAGGATGTCACAAATATGCTTATAAGCAAACGAACAAAAAAAACCCCCTTTCATTAAAGGAAAGGTTCTGTGTGTTTCTGGTAGTTTTACTTCTTTTGACAGTGGTCTAAATCCCTGGTCCAGGCTTTGCTGTCCTACTGACTGCTGAGTATTTAATCTGCCATGGCCAATAACTGTACCTTGCTTTTCCACTTGGCTTCATGGTTAGTTTTGTAATTTCTTACACTTATGGGCAATTTAAGGGGTCTTATTGGTATCATGCTATTTCTCAGCTATGCAGTGAGGTCCACTGGACTGCTGTTACAGACAAACAAAACCAGCTGCTTTCCCAGGATGATCCTGGTATGCAGAGTGTTTTCTGATTCCTGTGCAGCCCAACTGCTGTCAGGAGATCATGTAATTCTTCATATCTGTCTAAGGCAGAAGAATGGTCTTGGATGCAATATAGCAACCAGCTTTCTTATGAACATATAAGATTTTTTTTGTTCTTATTTTTGCTTTTGTATTTTAGTGTCTACTGAATAAGAACCTCAAAGAATCTCTCTCATTTATTGCCCTTGAAGTTCATCAGCTGTGATGAATCATAATTTATTAATTTCCTTATTTCCCAGTTCTGTGGCTGCTTCTATATTAATCACTATTAAACCTGTATTTCTTATTACTCCCTGCTATTTTGACTTGATCTTTGCAAAAATATCTAGAAATGCTCCAGTTTTATAAATTTTTGTCAATAAACACAATGTAACATTTTTTTTATTTGAAATTATGCACTTCCAGCATAACATTACTCCCACCTTCAGTTTTATAGAACTCTTAGGCCACCATGTAATAACCGAGTTTAACTCAAAGGTGAACATTATTTGATCTGTTTCTACAATTAACTCAGCTTTCACAAATTGTGCTGGCACTGCAAGTTCCTAACACACCTGAAATTTTAGAGGTACTGAGTGCCACTCAACTCCAGAAGCTCTCTGCAGACCTGTAGGGTCCTTTTCCACACATAATTCATTGCCACTTTAGAATACACCACCTAAAATGAGCACTTACGAGCATATGGAGAGGAGGGCCCTGTATTTAAGTAAACCTTTTGCTGTTCTTTTTCAGTTTTATGTAAAAACTTATCAGCATAATGACCCATCAGTGGGCATCCTTCCTTCGGACATGGGAAGCAGTTTCCCTAGGGGGAAAAAACCAATGTGCATTATAAAACATTTTCTATTTTAATCTCACTTCTTAAAGTTTAAGAAATTAGAGTATTTCATCTTTTTTCCAGCCTTTTTTTGAAAAGGTACTTGCTTCTCAGTTCAGATCATATGTTTAGTATTTATTGATGTGGTGGAAAAAGGAGTTGAGATGGTCTGGTTGAAAACCAGAGAGAAACAGGTTGAAAATCTGGCCTAATTCCTTGTGATCTTGCAGAGACCAGAAGCAAATACCTTAATGAATGTTGTGCCTCACTACTTGATCTGCAAAAATACAGGTAATATATTAATTTTACATAGGGTCCATTGAAAGGTTTTTTGCTGGTTATAGGATGGGTAATCATATTTCCAAGGTGGTCTGGCTGGATATCTCACTTATATGGTAAAAAACTTTAAGTTTAGGTATACTGAATCTTGGGCTCTCGTTGTGGGATTTGTTCTGTCTGCTCTTCAGGCTTTATCCCCATGTGGAGTCTTAATAGAATTAATCTATCTATATAGAACAGGCAATCAGATCTAGACCTTGACATCCATTAAAAAAAAAAAAAGAAAAAAGAAAAAAAGATAAGCATGAAAGCAAATTAATTGCAGGTGGGAAAACCAGCATTTTTATACTTAAATAGTTCAATTTTTATATACGGGAGGTTCTGTT
The DNA here is from genome assembly GCA_013399895.1 of Serilophus lunatus. Lineage (NCBI taxonomy): Eukaryota > Metazoa > Chordata > Aves > Passeriformes > Eurylaimidae > Serilophus > Serilophus lunatus. Next base: position 2,813,191 of record VXBA01005019.1, read on the forward strand.
GGGACTGGTATTTGTGGATCTTTGGCTATTTCTGTATTTAATAAATAAAAAGTTAAATGATCATCATCATTTGTCTATTATGAGATTAAAAAAACCATTTCCCTCACATTACTAATTACACAGGGTTGAGGTTCTCAAGTCCTGAATTACATCAAATTTCAACTTCTGTGGCAACATTGCTACAAATATTAAGTATTTTTTTTTGCCTTAATGTAATCAATCCTTTGGGAGTAGATTGAAAAAAATTCAGACATGTCTTCCTCCCTGGCCAGCCCTCAGCTGCATTGCCAGAATGGTTCAATACAGCCCAACTGCACCAGCCATGACACACCAGGACATTATGCTGCCTTGTTTCTTGCACTGTCTGAGAGGTGTGTGAGCAATGCTGTGCTGGATAAATATCTCCCCTGCCCTACATTCTGTAGAAGCTTATTTTTCATAGAGTTAAACACTTCTGAAATCCAGGGGCTCTCCTCTTGTTGATAGGTTCCATCAGGTTTATTATGGACTTCCTTGAGCCAGAGGGTCCCTTACAGCTGATCTACCCAAAAGGTGAGCCCAGCTACTGCCTCCCATGGCACTGTTTCGGCTCTTCATCTCTGCCTTTGTAACAGTTTCAGGTGTTTATATTTATTGCCCTTTTTCATTCTAGATATTTTTTTGAAGCTTGCTGCTTTTAAATTTTGCCTGGTTTTCGGCATGGTCTGGATGAAGGTAGTCAGAGGTTCTGCGTTGCCCCACCCTGCACCCCATGATCCCGAGTGTAGAAGTTGTCCAAAAAATCCTCAAGAGCAGAAGGGCAGAGGTGTAACTCTCAGATAAATACAGACCTGATACTTACCAATACAAAATCTCGGTATGTTTCACACTGATACCCAACAAATCCATTTGGAGTGATAATACTCTCAGCATAATATCGGAGACTTCTTTTATGTCCACATCCAATAGCTCTGTATGCTGGGGAAAAGAAACAACAGATGAAAAAGGATTAAGCTATACATTACCATGAAGTCCATGCCAAAGCAACATTTGTGGATCTCTTTTCCTCAAAAGCATCTGCACATATAGTGACATCTTATGTAAAAAAATAGCAATGATTGAAAGACATCCAAATTGTGAATTATTTGGTTATATAGTAAAAAAGTGCACTTATGCTTACATGTATTTATTTTTGCTGGTTCTAACAGAGGTGGAGATTCACCAAGGCAGACCTCATGCAGCCCCCCCATCCTGCTATGTGTACTCAAGTGCTTTTACTTTAGCATGAGAAACAAGGAGAATTTAGGACAATTTCCTTTTGATATTTCAAAGTCTGGAATGGTTCATAACTAGTTTTTGTAAAAATATAGTAGTTACTATGAAGTAGTTTTCATTTGCTTACAACTATAACAACATGGAATTATGTAAAACCACAGTTTCCGCGAATTTCTAGAATTAAAGGTAATTGTAGTAAATATTTTAAATTTAGTGTCTTTCAGTATTTTCAAGCTCTAGAAAATCTGCATTCATTTAATGGCGCTTCTGTGAAATTCTCTTAAAACAAGATGTTTGGCAGTGGGTTCTTGATTTTGTCAGAATTGTTTAAAACAAGTACAATTTCCCAATGAAGTAAAATATGTAAGTAACCAGTAAGAAAAGAAGAAAGTGTTGTTTAGATTATGATTACAGGTCCCTTCTCCTTCACGACAAAACACTGCAAAGAGCCTTGTGAAATGGCTCTTGAAAATATTTATTTGTGCTGAAAATTCACACATTTTTATACAGTCCAATTGAAAGCGTTTTGGTTCCAAGTGACTGGGCACAGTCAGCTTTCAGTTCTCTTTGTTACTAAGTTCTCAGCCAGTTCTTTTTGAAAGCCAATTATTTAACTAGTGGTAGGGATTTCAAAACATTTAGCTGTGAATAACAGATGTTCTCATTTCTGTAGGTTAGGATCAGAAAGCAGGATTTTGTGGATCCATTGTACTGGATCCCAGGGTAATTCTGATTAACTGCCCAGCTTTCTTTGAAGAACATGAACTACTAATGGAGCAGTTATGTTATCATCTTTTATATTTCTAACCTTGGGCTGTTCCCTTTGAAGATACTAAAGCTTAATGGCATGGATGAATCTCAGTAATATTGAGAGTGATGTCTTTCTAGGGAGAAGGGAAGCTCAGATTTTAAAACACTCATTTTTGGATTAGCCTTAAATGAAATTTTACCAGTCCTTCATGTGTGGAATTCCCAGTGGGGTCACCCTGTCAGCACAGTGGCAGCCTCTTATAAAGCCTGTGATGAACAATTTTGCATGCTTTAACTGAAGTTTCTATCTAGAATTTGCCTTGGTTAGTATAAAAGAAAATTGGAGGTTATTTCAGAGGCAGCTTTAGAGCATTGTCTCCCTGTTATAAATCTGAGCTATATAAATAACATATACATTCAAAAGGCTTTACATTTTCCTAGTCTTTTTTTCTCACTGCAGCTTATAACTATAAAACTATATTTACCTCTCATGAGGTCATTGACATTCCGAGTTGCAGGAGGTACACGAAGCTGGTTGCATCCTGGCATCTTCTTCCCACCATTTGGGTAAAAATCTAGGTGGCCACAAGTCTGGAGAATCCCTGGAGCTGAAATGCACAATGAATCCAGCCTGGTCCCTCTCAGTTACGCTGTGGCCAGCCTATGTGTCCATGTCAGCCTTTGCGTGAAAACTTACCAAAGTCAAAGAAAAGATGCCCAGCATGAGTATGAATTATATCAACAAATGTTGCATCTGAAGGGTCCAGTCTAACCATTGAGGGAGTATATTGGAAAAGGGGCCCAGCTGGATCCAAACCTAAATGAATGGAGATATACCTGATTGAGTAAATAATACTATATGTATCTTACCACATGCAGGTTGTGTGCAATGTCTGTCATTACATTTCTGCCTTTACTTCATATATAAAACCCCATTTTGTGGTTCATAGCCAGCAAAACAGTAGGGTTTTCATAGTAAGGTGACTGGAGGCATTGCAGCACGGTAAAATGCTGACAGCTGGTTGGCTTATTTTGGGAAAAAATTTTATAAGAAGAGATTTGGTTTTGGGTTTGGTTATTTTTTTGGCGATAGTGAAAATTTTGAAATCTTGATATATTACTCTGAGCATGTAGAGTTGTTTTAAGAATTTTTATTTGGCCACAAATCTATTTTTATTTACAAAATCTTGGTTTTAAATAGTACTCCTCCACTTCAGTGTCACTGAGGTCTCTTGAGATAAAGAATCACAGCTCTGATCGTAGTTTTCCTGAACTGCTTATGTGACTGCTTGCTGCATATATAGCTTAGACAAAGCAATCTCTATGCAAAGAGAAGAATTGTCTAGAGGAGAAGGAAAGCAGAAAATAGTGAGTCTTTAGAAAAAGCTATGTGTGAGTGTGTCATGACACTGTACCTCTCTGCATTTCTCTGTATGTAGCTGTGCAACTCAGCTTTCTTCATGCTCAGGATGTCAATGGCTATTTATCATCTTATCCCAGTATACTAAATCTAGGGTGTTGAACTTATCATTTCAGATTTTCAAGTTTTTCAACTGCTGAAAAGTCATGTTAGCATGGATTTTTCAACCCAAACAGGACAATGAGTTGCCAGTGTTTTACAGATCTGTTATTCCACATATAATACAGTATTTTATTCTTGTTCTTTATATAATTAAAACTCATAACCAAGTCCTGCCTGGGACCTCCTTTTGAAAGTCCTTTTCCTTCTGACCTGTGAAAACTGACCTCTATTTAGCCACAATTGGGACAGTTAAGTCTTGTTAGTCTGTTGCAGTCAAGCCTTTCTCAGAGCTGTGAATGTTGACATATGAAATGCTGGCATTCCATAGGGCACGGCTTGTCCTATGACCTGTGTGCCTGGACACTGTTATTTATGACAAACCAGCACACTGCAGTCTGTATTGTCTGTATTCTTCAGTTCTCTTAAGTTGCAGGAAAATATAAAGCTTCACCAGCGGAAATAGCCTAAGTACCTGTTATTCTTCCAATGCCAGGTTTCCTTCTCCCTGCCTCCCCTGCAACGTGTGCTCCAAGACTGTGGCCAATGAAATGAATGTTGGCAGGAGAGTAGCCATAGTCCTTCTGTTAAGATGTAAGGAAAGGGAAAAAAAAAACCATGTGGGGATACAGGCATGTGACACTACAGGATGGCCCCATGCAGGGACAGGATGTGGAATTCCTGCACACACCACCCCTACATTTACACTGATTACTTATCCAAAAGATGAATGACCACACTGCCTCACCCCTGACCATGTCTGTCCATTCAGGATAGTGTTCTGTGGTGGAGGAGCTGTCAGTGCCTCTGTCTGGGTCATATCCTCTCTGTAAATCAGGTGTCCATCCTGCTATGGAAATGCTACATCATTTATCAATACTCCACCTCCCCATAAAGATGGTGAGGACAATGCCAGGAATGCTGCTGGTGTGCCAGCAGCTGAGCTGCAACAGGGGAAAACTGATGCTGGCAGCTGCAGGAGATTCAGTTCTCTCTGCTGCAATTCATTTCTTGCAGGAGGCAGCGTTTGTGACCCACAGAGGGATGTTTCAATCATATTGGTCATCAATTACCACTCTTTACCTACCAGTTTTGCTCATCAGTCTCCAATCCCATGTCTCACCCAGTAAAAAGCTCATCATGAGCAAAACTTTTAGCAATTATGGTCTGTAAGCATTCAGGGACACACTTATCTGTGGTATTTTAATTTGTGCAGGATTATCACTACATTTTACAGTTGTCTTACCAAGTACCTCTGTGCTCTTTTGAATCAAACCTGAAGGTGCCACTCTGAACATAACATTTACCATACAGACTAGGCACTAGTTTTCACATTCTCTAAATACATTTACCTCGAGAAAGTTCACCAAATACTCCAGCTCAGCCCCCACGATGCGGACATTGTTAACTGCATCGGTGTACAAACCACTAGAGCCTCCTGTCCAGTCAGTCAAAATGCAATTCACATCTTCAGTGTGAAACATGAACTGGTGGAAGACAAGAAAATGGGCGAGAAGGAGCAAACAAGAATTAATTGCAATTGTAGCAGTGTATATGTAAGCAATATTTTGTTTTGCTATAGCCAGGGATTCGCTTGGTTTATGCAAATAGTGAAGACACATCTTTAGTATATTAATTCCTACTGATGCTGAAAATCAACACAAGGAGGCAGAGTGGAGCCAGTGATTTGAATATTGTATAAGGACACACAGGATCTGGCTTCAGTTCTGTTTTCCATTCCACATGCCTTGGTTTGCTTTAGAGTGCCAGCTTCTCTCAAGGACAGTATCCCAGTTAACAGAAGAGGATAGTATGACTTCTTTTCTATGGTCTAAGCTTTATTCTGTGAATTTTTCATGTTTGGATCATCTAAAAGGATTCTCAAATTTGTGTGCATGTCCTTGAATTGTTGAGCCTCAAAGTTCATATATTCTAACCAAAATATTTCATCTATACACTTCTGATAATGGAATTTTCTGATTTTTTTTTTTTGCTCTGAAACAATTTCATTTTTGAAATGTGCCTGAGACAAGTAAAACCAATCTGCTGAACAAAGCCTTTGGGTTTTATTAGATCAAATGTCTCACTCAAGCTGAAATGTTTATTTTTACTTTTTGCTGAGATAAGAAATATACTCTTTTTTTCCCACCTTTATTATTGGCAAAGAATTGAAAAATCAATTAATTATAGCTTTTCCTGTGGAGGTAAACACAGCAAAAGGCCATTCAGCAGAAGGCTGAAGTGCACTATAACCACGGCTAGGAACAAGAGGGTGATTATGTGGAACTGGGCTTTCTTCTGAGTTTTGTTCCCCTTTTATATTCCCTGAATTAACAAGACAACAGAGGAGTAAATTTTACATGTGAATTTTAAGCCAGATGTGGAAATTTGGACTTTCAAATATAAGTAAAATGACTGTCGGAAAACAGTTGTACCTACCCTGCACATACTTGTTATCCAGGGGAGATCTGCTCCAGCAAGGTGGCCATGTATAATGAAGCGAGTTTTCCTGTGTGTTCGGAAATTTGAAGCTTTGATAGTTGAAGGATTTGTAGCTGAAATTTTCTGTGTCAAAAAAACCCAAAGAGCCAAAATGCAACACAACAAGGATGTGACTGCTCCATCTCAGTGTACATTTTGAGAAAGGGCAGTTTCCCAGTGGTTAAGGCATAGTTCTAGACTCTGAAGAGCAGAGTCTTGTTCCTCAGTCCTAAACTGCCTTTCTTGGGGAAATCTATCTTCGACAAATGATTCACTTCCTCTAGTTAATTGAGCTAATGATAGTGGCATCCTTTGCACAATGCTTTGAGATACACGGGTACAACATGCTGTGTAAGTACAAGATTTTATCAAACTTGGCCATAGAAATGCAAAGACAGCATCTTCTGAATGGTATTATGTGGTTGACTTTGAAACCATACCTATTTTTCTTTCTTTGGAGGTAAGACATTCGTTGCTAAAATCATTTATATTTTATTAGAAAGCCCAGGCTTAAGAAGTCAGAGACTGTAGGTATTTTGGGGTTTATTGAGAGAGAAGACATAATTTTCATTTAAAGAAATTCTGAATATTAGCTATTACATATTTTTTGCTATAGTTTCATTAACTCAGAGGGGGGATGTCATACACTAATAAGCACATATTTCATCTTTAATGAAAGACTGATTTGTTTAAACCTCATAGGCCCTCTCAGCTGGAGGAGTTGGACTTGCTCTGAAGTGACTCAAAACAGGAGAAATCATTAAACATCTCCACTGTTTATGACTGCCATTTCTATAAAAAACCACTAACTAGTAAGCCTTTTTCATGTAATGTAATCCAGCAACAGCACCAAATTCCCTTTCATCCTGTCATATTAATTTGTGTCATTTTTCTTGCTCTTTGTCTAAGCAAAATTCACACTCTCTGATGGTCATTTCTCATCTTTCGCCAGACTAGTCTATAGCTCCACAAAACTGAAGCGTGTTAAACCCAGCCCAGCCCAGACACCTCCAACACCGCAAGCATCCTGCTGTGAGCTTTTCCCGGTACTTGATTCCAGAGGAAAGGGCTGACACACTGCTACAGGCTTTCAGAATGTTCCCATTGGATCCATCCTAATCAATCCTACAGACTCCCTTATGCTGCTTCTATTTGTCATTGTGTCACAGTCCACAAGTTCTCAGATGTTGTGGTTCACCTTTTTGAATCTTTTCCATAGAGCTCCAGAATTTGCTGTCTCTATGTTTTCCTGCCTGATGTGTCTTCAAGAGGGATAACCTGGTTCAGCTCTCCAAGCTGCTTCCATGGTATGTCTTATCAAGTCTTTAGCTTTTTAGCCTCTATTTTCCCTCAGTATCAGTCTTAAGCAAAAAAGTTTAATATTTGTTTATTTTCTTTGTCCATCCCCATTTCATTCTGGTTTTGGTTATTTTCTTCGTATCCCACATAAGATTTCATCCTCCATTTTGTCTTCAGTCTCCTGTTTTCCTTTCTAAGCTTTCCTTTCATTTTCCATCCTATTTTCCTTCCCCTCTCTGGTCAAAATACATATTTTCTCTCTTGATCTTTGCTCTTAACTATCAATTTGTTCTTAGGGCTCAATGTTGGACACCACACAAGCAGAGCCTCTGAAATGAATCCTATGTCCTTCAGAGGACCCAGTAATCAGGTGAATGAATGATATTCCTGAGTTATGTTTATGGGCCTGAAGCGAGTTTTTAATCTTGAGACACACAGGATCTAAAACTAAGCTTTTCTTTTGTACTGTCTTCCCTACCTCTAGCTTCAGAATGCTGAACCTGAAAATGAATTTGAGCCATTATCTTACTGTAGAGAAGCCTACAAAACATATCCAAAATATGTCAGATGACTTGTGTTAGAGAGCTATGATTAATATCTTGTAAATATAACTGGGTCATCAGAGAGCTGAAATGAGGGAAAAGAAAAAAAATACTGAAAAAAATTCTCATATGTCCAATATAGAACTGGAGCTTCTCCTGGGGGACTTATGAGCAAAAATACCGATGAAAAGAGTGAAATGGAAAAAGCAATTAACCTTAAAATTTGCTGAACGTATTGTATACTGTCAGGGTTTAAAAACAAAGCAGTTTCTTACTTGGTATGTCATCTTGTTGTCTCTAGTGTAAAGATGGAAATGTGTGTTCACATCTTCCGGAGAGCTGGGCAAGCCTGCCAGTTCTCTCCCTGGGATCCCAGCCCAAGGGGGACTATCTGTAAAGCATCCAAGCCTCTTGTAGCAAACTTCCCCTCCTGGGGTACACAAAATCAAGTGTTAGTGTTCTGTGAATGTAACAGGTTCTGTACAAAAAGCTGCCCGGAGAGTATTTATATCAGGGAAGCAGAAAATGGCTGATTCAGATTAGGGTGGCACTTGTGTGTATTTTTTCATTAAGGGGCTCAGTTGTGCTGTGTAGCAAGGGCTTATACTTAAGACTGATTCTTGCTGCAGACATAGCCTAGGGCTCAGCTTGATGAACTCAGGAGAACGAAGGATGTGTTTGATCAAACATAGTGTTAACACAGCCCTTGGAAAAAAGACAATAAAATCTTGATCCAGAGAACAAACCAGGTTTTGTTGCCAGCACACTGTAGTCCTTGAAGTCAGTCATGATGCTCCAGGGAATATCTAAATTGTTGCTTGTGCAACAATTAATGAAGGAGCAAGAAATCCTCAAAACATTAAAATAGATACCTCTGGATACTCTACAACATATATTAAACATGCCCCTTATATTTTTATCAGCATAAAGATCTTAGTGGAAACAACAGAGTGGAATTGAGCGGAAGCTGAGAGCAAAGCACAGCCTCAGAAATTGTGGCCTGTGCTTGAAGGACCAGTTTCCCAATTTCTATTGTGGTTTTCATACAGTAATGATAGAAATATGACATGTGGGTGTTGCCATTAATTGCCCTTCTTACATGCTGTTATAGCACAACAGTTGTGAAATCCCAAATAATTTTCATTGCTATTAAAAAGATGCCAAAAACAATGTGAAATTATTGTTACCTAAAATAGATGACAGACTTCTCCATCAGACCATGACTAACTCTGTAGGAAATGCAAGGGTGGAACAATACATACTGGAAACATAACTAGAGAAAAAGAAGATTTGACTGTGGAGCTGCCAATATAGAGTCCACAAGTGTCTCAGTCGTTTTCAAAGGAGTCTTTTCTTTGATATTAATGAACTTCTGGACTTCTGTGTCTTTTTGTTTCAATTTATTCCTTCTATGTGCCGTTCTCTGTTGAACAATTCTTTCCTATTGGTAAAGAAGTGTTTTGGATGAAGACTTCTTTCTTGCTCTCTGCAAAGTGCTGTGAGGAGAAAGTGCCTGGGCTCTCACTACCAGGGCTGAAGGTGGGTAGGGGAAAATGTTCTGGCAGAATTTCAGTATCAATTCATTTACAAGAATACCTTTCTAATTCCCCTTCTGTTTGCTAGCTGCAAAAACCTTTACAGAATTAAAAAGTAATGGGTTAAATGTGGGAAAGACATAATGTATCTCAGGGCTCCCAAAGAAGGAGTATGTTAAATCCATTCCAAAGCACATCCTTATCCTGAAAGATAGATACTCTGGTGTAAACTGCACAAAGCAATTTCTACTGTTTCCAGATTTTGTCAAATACATGTCTCACCTCTAGCTGCATTGAGAAGAAGAACAGTAGTGATCCATACTGCAAACATCTAAAGTAAATAAGAACATACACAATTCAAATGTAAATGAAATTAGAATCTGGAATTTGACTAAGGATATCCTTGGCCAATTTAAAAAAAAAAACAACCAACAAAACAAAAGAAAATATAGTGGCCATAGGAGCACTTCAGTCATTCACTGAGTTGGATCCAAAAGATGCAACACTCCCTTAAAGATAGTAAGCTTTCAAAAAAAAATACCTTTGGAATTATTTCTGTTTGCCATGGAGATTTTGCATATACAGGGTATCTTTTAGTCATCCTTACAGGTTCTCTTCCTGACCTTGACAAACAGATTTTTTTTTTCTCTCTAGAGATTATGGGCAAGCGAGTAAAATTCTTAGCGCATTTGCAACAACATAGTTTTACAGAGCAAAATTTGTCCTAGGATTTAATAGAAAAGTTACTCATAGAGCTGCCATTCAATGATTGCATTTAAAAAACCCCAAAACAAAACAAAATCAAGAACAAATTTAATTTGTGTTTTTAAATCATACAAATAGTCTTGCAAACTCATTTTCATCATTGCTATCAGCCATGTATGCTTATCAGCCCCCATCTGCTTGATCACCCAATCACCAGCTGACAAGTAAGCATCGGAGTGAATGGAACCCCCTACTTACTTCAATGTGAAGTAGGGTAAGTCTTTTAAGTGTAGATCTCTACTACCACTAGTAGTGGTAGTGGAAAGGAAATAATTCTTAAAAACTCTAATATCATGTGTGGATTGTCTAATGAGTCCTGCACAGGCAGAGCCTTGTGTTTCCTTCCTGACCAGTCTTCCCAGTCCCCTGAAGTCCATAATACAATGTTAGCAAAGAGTTTGTCCCTGTGAAACCTAGTGCCGGTCAGGCATATCCTGCTTCCATCTCCTCTCCTCCAGCCACTCAACAAATATCCCAAACCTTATCATGATGAACCTTATTTCAGCTCCTTAGATGTTCTTGGCTCTGGTGGATCCCATTTTACCTTAGCAAAGCTCAGAGCAAGTTCTTGGGGTCCGGCTCTCAGCTGCTTGTGGCAAGCCTTGCAGGAGCTCTTAGAGGAGCCTGGAACGAAGCAGGACAGCACCGTGCCTGCCCTTTAAAGGCAAGTGGTTGAGGGATCCTCACCCCACCACTGCTCCACAGTGCAGGTTCCCAGCTGCATCTGTGACTTTGTTGCCTGGTGCCAAAAGAGATCTCCTTCTGTCAGGCATGCTTCATCTGAGATAACATGAACCAGGTCAGACCAGTTGCTGTGTGACTCCACCTATTTAAAGCCAAGTTTCAAATAGGGTGTTATTGCCCTCAATTGATAATTATTTTTCAAATAAATGCAGGGAACTATGATGTAAACACCGAACAAACACTCAGTCTTTCAGGATCGGTGAGGCTATTCATCTTGGTGTGATGCTGAGCTAGGATTGTGACTTATCATCACACTGGAAGACAGTAACAGAGCTCCAGTCTTTTGGATTCTACTCCATAGTTTTAAACGCAAAACTATCCTTCTTGAAACTGATACTTGCCATACATAATTTAGAGTCTTAAGCAAAATTTTAAACTCTTATTTGGTATTTAAGTCTACTTTTAAAACAAGGCATATACAAGATTTTTTGGGATGAGCAATCACGTATATTCACAAAGTTCAACCTGTTGTCTGGGAGAATGCAGAAAGAAGAAAGAAGTGAGAAAAATTACAAAAAAATTAAATTGTTCAGTCTGTCACATCTTAGTTGTTCGTCTTGTAGGTCTCTTATCTATAATTTTATTCCTGGATGAATTACCTGACTTTTCTTTGAAAAGGTGACAGAAGTGCTTTTAAACAATCCTTGGGGAGATTGTCATCACATTCAATCACATGAATCTTCATAATTAAACTATATTAATTGCAGTAATTTTATTTTTTAGTGTTTTGATAATAATGTCATTTCACATAGTGCTATATTGTTGTCATACTACTATGTTAACATTTCTGATCAGACTTTGCTAGGAATCTTTGTTCCTGTAAGTACAGGTGGGTCTTTTCCAGCCTAAATGATTCTATGACACAAATGCGAAACTTGCATCTCCACATTTTAATGTTAAACCCTTTAAGTATACAGGGTGACTTGACACCTCCTAAGCCAAGGGTTTACAGAAAGGGTAGACTCCTTTTTGGCATAATCCTTTCCACTGACTGAAGGCTTATTTCACGTCCAGCACATAAAAATAAGACCTGAGTTAAAGTGATTCTTATGAATGATAGGTACAAAAGCATTTTCAGGCTTTTTTTTTTTTTTCTTTAGCTATCCTTGAAATGTTAATTACTTCAGACATAGATAGTAGAGGCAAATAGATGTCCTAACTCCGTGCTCTGTATCTGTAGTAGAAAATTAAGAGGAAAGGTTAGTACATAGTTCAGGGAGTTTCTTTTCTTCTGTTCAGGAGTAAATCCAGAAAAGTTTTGAATTAGTCCCACTAAAATGCATTTGAGTTATCTCTGCTGGCATGTTTAAAGTCTACTGTTAAAGTTGATCATTTAACCAGTCCCCCATAGAATTCAGTAAACAAAAATGAAGTGTTTAAAAGATGCACACACAAAAAAATTTGCTTCCATGTTATTGTTATCCTGGACAAACCTGGATTCACTGATAGCTAATAGTGCTCAGAACTGTGATGTATTGTATACTCAGGTCTGGTGAGTGGGTGCTCAGATCTCTGATATAGCATCACATTCAAAGGGACTCTATGCTTGTTTATTGTATCACTAAGAATTTATAGACAATGTCAGAAGGGTGGATTCATTAGAATGTAAGGACTCCACAGAAAATTAGTATTTAATCTACATTATCGGCTTCTGATTTAATTCTATTATATACAATGTTGGCCTAAAACCTCACTTCATTATATCCCCACAATTTCTTCACACTTCGGAAGGAAAGTTTACTGCAGAAACAGGTCACCCATACTTTTTAATTGATCTAGTTGATTCAATAAATTATTCTCACTAATTTGAATTCATAGGTTTTACATGTTCAGTGTACTTTTTTCTCAGGAGAGCTCAAGAAATGCAAACAACCCATGACATTAAGAAAGGTTTCTGAAACCTGGTATTATAGTACCAAGCCAAACCTCACCCCTCTGCTGCAACACGGAGTCAACTGTAGTTTAGTGGCAAAGATTTCAGATCACTTACAAGATTCAGTAACATTGCCAAGTTAAAATTAAAAGAACAACATATTCAAGGGCTTTTGATTTTACCTAAGTTGAGGACATCATTGTCTCACATCCAAGGTGTAAATGCGTACTACGCAATTCTTATAGATCATTATTCCAGCTAGTATTGAGCATCGACTGGCATTTAACTTATCTAGGCTTTTCTCAGAGCACGTGAAGTGATTATTTAGTGACATTCATGCTGCCTTTCAGAAGTCAGTGGGACACCACAGCTCTCCTCCAGTGTTTAAGACGAGGTTACTGGGAGAGCAAGGTATCTTCACATTTGTAACAAATTAGTCAGAGGATTTACTGCAGCTGACAGCCATGAAATGGGTTTTTTATGCTAATTTACTAATACCAGGAAAGCTCATAGCTCAGCAGCATTATTAGACGTCAGCACTTCTGTGTTGGCTTCTAGAAAACTTTGCACTTTAATGGGGATAACTACTTCAGGATTATTTGGGAACTGTGTAGGAAGTAGCAAACCACAAAATGGTGACTCTCCATCCCTTAGAAGTTCCTGAGATTTTCTCGTCCATGAACTTGTCCAAGCTGTCCTGAACTCATGCACACCTGTAGCACACCCAGCACCCGGTATCAAGCACATTCTAATTATGCAACTGTGAGGAGAATCATCTCTCATTTGCCATGAGGCGTGCAGTGCCAGCTCCATTTCATTCTCCCTGCTACTAGTGTGGAAGAAAAAGTAATTTTGTGTTTTCTTTCTCCATGTTCCTCCTCATTTTATGGATCATATCCATATCCCCATCCCTTTTCTGGGCTGACTTCTCCTTTACTCTTACATGCCAGAGGATGTGGGAAAACAACTGCTTATTTTGTCAGGCTGGAGAAAGTGAACATCAGCCTTTTCATCCCCATTACCGAAACCATTAAGAAAAATTCCTTCTGTCCTGAAGTTCTATCAATGAATGTGTGTTTTCTTGAGGGCCAAAGGTGGAAAAAGGTTCTTTCTGCAAGTAAAACATAGCTTTGTGCTCTCTGTCCTAAAAGCTCCCTTCTAAAGCAATATACGTAAGAGAGGAACTTACATAATGAGATACAGAGCACATAATATATTACAATAAAAAATATGCACAACTGAGATAATTCAGACAATTTATTGTGCAGGGCTGTTTATGCTTTTTTAAATTTTTCTCCGTTTCACTTTCTCCTTTACTTGTAATTGCACCCACATGTCAAGCATTAACCTGGAAAGTAAACTTTTGGGGCATGGACTTACCTATCGATGTATCTCTACTCATTGTAGGGCATGTAATTCAGTTTTGGGTTGTGTATGAATGATTTTTATTATAGATGGTACTCATAATGTAAGGGTCACCTTTTCCAGCAGATCAGTTGTAAGGCCCTCCTAAGGAAGTAACAGTTTTGAATTAAAAAGACCCCTTAAATACCAGCAAGTATTTTTCTATTCATTTCAGTCTTCTTGACTGCTGAAATAGATATGAAGGGATTATTATTCCTTCTGTCTGCTGTCCTTTCATTATGATCCAGCCTCTAATACTTTTATTGATGCCAATCCCAATGGGATGACTCATAGAATAAAATACTTCTTAGCTAAAGAAAGAATACCAAATGTTAAGTTCCATTTGTTTTGTATTTTAATACCATTTAAATGAACAGCTGTTGTGTGACTTATTTGTGATTTCCATGGAAGCCCTAATTCTTTTCTTTTACTTCCTGAGGTGAGTCAGAGATACCAGGAAATTTGATTTGTGATGGTCCTCATTACATTTTGCCCTAGAAATTAAAACAGAGTGAAAAGGTTGTCTTAAGTGCACTGGCTTCTATCTGCTCTCCTCATTTCAATATGTATTTTCAATGATGTGAGTGTGTAATTAGCCATCCTTTATTCATTACTTACCTCTCTGTGGTTAACTACAACACTTACTAGCACTCTGAGGAGATAGGTGAGAAATACTGCAGGAAAAATTCCCCTGAGCTCTAGCTGATCTTCTAATGTCTAAACCAAGGACTGCTGTCTAGCCTGGTCTCCCTGGATATATCTCACACATCTGGGTAAGTCTGAAACACCCCACTACCATGTTACAAAGTTATTTAATTCAGTGTCAGTTTAGAGATCCTTGAAAAGTGTCCTGTTGCTATAAAGAACAGAGCTAAGCATCTTCTTTCCACTCTAGTACTGCTTCAATGCCATTTGGCAAAATTCAGTGGTATCAACTTTGATTGTAAAAAAAATTTAGAGAAGAAAAAAATTCAAAAGACAATTAAATACCATAAAAATAGATTTTATAGATTAATGGGAAAGCATGGAACCAAGATTCTAATAATAGCTTTTTTTCCACAGCCCTGTAGAAGGCTGTGGCAAATGAATTGTAATTGATGAATTTTGTTATACAGGAAGAATACATGAAATAGTGGAACAGAAGCCTGTCTGAATGCCTTTGAATTTATATATTTCTGAGTTAAAGATGGTGGTTATTAGTAAAAGAGGAAGTAATCTTTTATGAGATAATTGGGACAAATCTCTGTCTGGTAGCATAATTACTGAAATGCTATACATTTAGAAATGCTAAAAATGTTGTAGTTGTTGCTTCTGTTTGAAATTAAAGAAGACATTTTACATTAAACAAGTAACATCAGTTTATGGGATAGCTGAATTATTTTCTATATTTTCTATATTAAATAATTTTATGTATTTCTTTCTGACATATAGGAATAAATTTGAGGATATATTCTGGTCTACATATTCTATTCTTTGTGTATTTAAGTCTTAATCAGGATTTTAATATCCTTATATCTCATTTTTCTCAAACTATTAAATGCATGTAATTGTAAGAGCAGAAGTCTTCCTGTTTAAAAATGTATTACAAAGTCAGTAGCATTATATTAATTTGTACAAGCCCTTAGCTATTTAATGAAAACACCTAATAAAAGGATCAAGTGTTTTTATATCAGACCTTTGATGTGATATGGGATCTGATGTCCATGGATTTAGCTGTTATTTTGCAGATGTTTGTTTTGTTCCATGACATTTCCTTTAACTTCAGTCTAGTACAGGAAGTTTACATCAAGGTGCTGTTATATTTGTGTCTCTATATATAGGTTCTTAACTACTTGTGGTGTGGCAAAATGTGCTTCCATAAAAGTGTGCACTGTTTTTGTGTATCCTCCCCACTTGCAAGCCAACCACAGGTTTGTGTTTGTCACTCATTCTTGCCATATTTGGAGAGGAGGTTTAGGTTTGGAGCTGTGCATCTAAGGCACATGGTGA
This sequence comes from Serilophus lunatus, assembly GCA_013399895.1. NCBI lineage: Eukaryota > Metazoa > Chordata > Aves > Passeriformes > Eurylaimidae > Serilophus > Serilophus lunatus. The sequence continues at coordinate 2,829,346 of VXBA01005019.1, forward strand.
TTTATAGATTTCTTCCTCAGAATCCCTGGAAAGGGCTGACAAGAGGAGAAGCAGTACCTGGAGGGATCTCAAAGTCTGCTTGGTGCCTCTTATTGGCTTTGCCACTCGCTGTACAAAGGATGACTTAGAGAGGGAATACCCTTTTATCATATTTGCTGATAAAAGGAAAATACAACACTGCCTGTAAACATGAAGGCTTCTTTATTTTCCTTTTGAGTACTGCTGTTGCTTGCATCAGTTTGGTTTTTTAGTGTACTTTGAAAGTACTATCAGAATTTTAAGAATTTGTGGCCACCATTGGAATTAAATCAAGTTTTAATTAAGCACTGTACTTTGCTGTTTTTGGAATGTGTTCCAAACTACTTTGCAAGAAGTCATGTAATATAGAGTAGACTATGAAGAAAAGTAACCAGTTTATAGCATCTTTCTGTAAATGAAGTAATACAAAAGCTACAGGGTAGCATCCATTTATTTATTTTGCAGGCCAGTTAAATCAGCTTTATATTCAATATTACTTCAGAAAAAATTGAGCATCATCATTTTGATTTTAAGCCTTTTGGTTTTGAAGCTAGAAAACACAACCACAACCTTTTTTTTTTTTAATTGTGAAGAAGTTATGAAGAACAGAGAAGGCTTTTTAAAGGGCTACCCCAAATGAGAGTTATGAGGCAGAGTTGCAAAGCACAAAGTCATTTTAAGTCTAAGGAATGTGGGAGTGGGATGTTGCAACCAGCACAGCACGCAACATTACCACGCCAATTAGACTTAATAAGTTTAACTGGAGTATTTCACAATGTGAGTCCAACCCAGCCTCTTTTTAAGTCATCTGAAGTGATCGCCATTGCTTTCAATAAGCAAGGGTAGAAGGCAGCATTTCAGTATTGATTACAGGGTGTATGTAGCTGCATCTGAGGTGCACACAAATATCTGAAAAAAATGTTGAATTTTCAGTGATCTGTTACTGGATGGGCACTAAATGCTACGTGTGAAGAACTGGTGAGTGAGAAGCTTTAGGGCTGATTTCTGTGTGGGTTTCCTGCTCCTGAAAACCAGCTGGACAGTTTTTGAACACACGTTTTCACAGATCTGTGCCTGTTTTGGGATTATTCAACAGTTAAATCCTATGAAAAGAAATGGATATTTCATCATCCTCCTAAACCGCACTATGACAAACATGTGACAGAAGGATAAAATCTTCCAGTGACACTTAAAGGCTTCTAAGTTATTAGTCCTCCTTAGTGTCAAGGCTGGACGTGGTACAGATGCAGTGTATAGTCTGTGTGTGCAGAGCAGGTATTTGCTTTCCAGATGTGTCGGGGCACAACAGATGCCCTTTGCACTGTGCATATGTACATCCTTGTTTCATCTCCAGGAGAGAGAATGCTGAGACTCCGCTATGGACATGTTACCCATGGACTGATTTGAGCACTGCTGGTGCGTGCGAAGGACGTGGCACTGATGATTCCTGTCACGTGCAAAGATAGTGATACTCAGTGTACGTAAATGTTTTAAGCAACCATTATCTGCTTTCTGTACTACCAGCTAGACTACAGTTTAAGTTTGTTGAGATGAAACGTAAAATGTCTAATGATCAAAGCTAAAATTACTGAGTTACCAGAGACAAGAGTCAAATGGCACCTGGGCTGCACGTGGGATCAGCCCTGGTAACTTAGGAGTTTACTGCAGCCTTTGCCAGCCTCACCAGCATCACTGCCTCCACTGGGACAAACTGCTTTATCTTGCTCAGCTGCAGCCTTTCACTGCTGGTGTGAGTGTGCCAGGCACATAGTTTCAGCACCCTCAATTATTCATAGGCAACACAGATATGCTCGACAGTATTTCCAGGCCAAGGGGAGCTTTAGACACTCATTCAGGATGAGAGCATGCTGTCAGCCAGGCATTGGGAGCCAGTAGATTTCAAAATCCTTGGGGCTACTGGTGATATGAACAGCAATCAGAGCCTGCACTAGATGCAATAAGAAGAAAAGGGTTTCCAACAGCCTGTTCATTGCCTCCAGCTGCCAGAGGTCTAACCCCGGACATCAGAGCCCAGCCTGAGAAGATGGAGCATTTGACCAGGAAATCAAAGGCCATCCTCATTGCTGGAAGTTTCATGGGTTCTGAGAAAACCAACTCTTTCATTTCTCTGAAAAACTTTCTGCTAGCCTTGAAAGCACACATCAAAGGGATTGTTTTTCATGGCCTTCATATAGCTGCTGTCTCTTCTTAAAGTAATAGTTCACTGTTCACTATAAAATAGAAGATTTATCATGTGTGTTAAAGTAATGCTTTATTTTTTTATTTAATTTATAACATAAAATTGAGGCAATAAGGAAGATAAAGGCCTTTATAGCCTTTTTAGTAGAACCCTGTTTTTATAATAACTGGGAATGCATTCACTCACATGAAATCTTAAATACAGTAGAAATGTCACTTCAGGAGTCCTTGGTTTTGCCTTTATAGGTTTTCTCTGCTTTTCTCTGTTTATCCCTGAAGGATTTAATGGTTGAAACTTTTCTCTTATCCTCAGTAATACTTTACAAACACTTGAAATTTAATAATCTAAATGATATTTTTTGTGCACTGTGTACATTTGTGCCTTTTAACTTGTTTGCTGCACTCTGTGTATATGAGTCTGTATGATACATGAATATTTACTAGATGTAATTTTTAATGTCATTGAAATTAAGTCATTCAAGTGGTAGAAGAGAGAATTGTCTTCAGACAATTACAGAATCTGTAGATAGAGAGTTAGGTATGTGTTTTCAAGATTTACACAATCCTCTTCTCCATTGTGTAAATGCTGATTTACAGGGAGTTCTGGGACCCAACTAGAAGCAATTACAGCCCTCCCCATCCGCAAGGAGAGCTTGCAAGACTGTCAGTCACTAAGCCCCCAAAAGTCATGGCATGTACAGTATTTATAAGATAAACTTATTTCTTACATTAATGATTAATTTCCTGTATCCTCTTCTTAAAGAAAAAAGTACAGCAATGAAGAACTTCAGAAGAATGAGCAGTAGGAGAGTAGTGGTCTAGGTTACTGAACTGGGAGAGCCCTGAGTTCTGCCTATCTGTGCTATAAACATAGTAGGTCTTAAACTCATGCAATATATATATTTAGAGAATTGATAAGAAAGGATAATATGTCTCAAAAAATTATTTTGTAAAATGAATCTGGGTCTCATTTTATTAGAGGGCTCCCTGAATAGCTGAGGTGTCCCACCACAGTCAGCCAGGTGTGAATACCAGCATCTCTCTCTAACTCATAGTTTCAGTTAATTTGCACAGACACTCTGGCCCCTAATTATATGTGATGAGTCACCTAGATTATCAGCTCCAGGACAGAATGCTTTCTGGTTCTCAGGCTGCAGTCTGTGCTCTGGCAATGCCCTCATTATATATCGGGGCAAGACCCAACATGCACCACCCCTTTTCACCTTGCAGCCAGTTGGGATATAGAGCTGTATGGTGCACCCCAGACTTCCCTAGTCTTTAAACCTTAAGAAAAAATCCAAAAGAACAGCTCTCATTGCATCACTGAGCAGCACCACTAATTCATTACTGTCTTAAAATAGTATAGCCTCTAAACAATGCATTAGTTATTAGTTTGTATCATTAGTTAATCCCTTTAGACTGATTTGTGTAGGCATTTTATAAGTAAAATTGAAAGTAAATTCGTAGGAACATTGCTCTTCTGATTGCATTTTATGTTGCATGGTAGATCAGGAGAGTACTAGAAAACTCTTGTTTTTGTGTAGGGTCAACTTGGTTTCCTAATATCTTGTGTTCAGATAAAAGGGCATCTGATGGTGTTTTGGGGTTGGATAAATTAAGCTTATAAGAGGGTAGCACTGGCAGCACATTCTACTTTTACAACCAATTTGCATTACTGATGTTTCTAGGAAGCTTTGCATGAAGCAGGAATGCAAAATGCCAGGCCCTGGACCAGAATCATGTCAAGATACTTGCAGCTGATCTTCCTAAATTTGAACAAGAGGGACTAAGTCAGCAGTTCTCACCTCTGGAGTTTGCATTATTTTAGAGCTCCACATTGATACATGATGGCACTCCAAGGGTTTCAGAGTCTGTGAGACACTGTGATGGCCATGGAGGTATTATTTTATCAACCCTGGCATTTTCAGATCAATTCACTACCTGCCTAGAGGGAAAATACTTCAAAATACCTACCTACAAATAAATTGCAAGCAGTTTTTATTATCAGATATTAATTTCAAAACAGTATCCAAGGGCCTGAAGTACTGAAACATTTGATGCAGGTTTAGAAATTACAGTAAATTGTAACAGGCATGTATTAATTAATCAGAGAACGAAACTCTTGTGAATTGAACTTTATGATTTGGGTCTTGAAATGTGCTTGAAGTTTCCTGTGAAGTTAGTAAGTACGATCACAGTTGTTGGAATACCTGCACAGAGCAGGCATTTTACTACTCAGGACAGGATCAACAACTACTTGTATGCATTCTATGCAGAAAGAAAAAACTTGGATGTTAATACAGAGGGACACAAAATTGAGAGCAGTTTTGCATATGCCTTTTAACTCCATTTTATAGTCATTCCCATCATAATTATTGCCAGTTACTTGCTGCACGAGAGTATCCAAAAGCTAATGCTACACAGAAATGGAAGGGAAACATCCTGATCTATCCAACAGCTGAAACCAACAGGAGGGATGGAGGAAGCAGCGACTGACACTGATGAACAAAGCAAATTATGGGACAGCTGACAGCAGTCAATGCTGCCTCCTTGTTAGTTGTCAGGAGTTAATAGGATTCTCTAGTTAAAATTATACTGCAGTATCCCTTACAAGGATCTAAAGGAATCAGAGATGATAATTGCTTTGATGTTTTTGTCCTTTCATATTTACTGTTTCTGTGAAATTTATTCTAGTTTATACCTGTGTTCTCATATATGAAATGTTAGAGCTGTTTGAATTTTCTTAAATTAGATGAGCTACTTCTTTCTGCTCTCCATTAGTGAATAAAACTGCAGAAATTACAGGGAGAAACTATTCTAACCTGGGGGAGGAGGCAGGGGGAGAAGGAAAAAAAAATCTCTGAAAACCACCTTTGTGGTAGTGAATCTAAGAATTTTGGCAAGCAGGTAGCAGTATTTGCATGCAACCACATATCCACAATGTCTGCTGCATGTTGTTATTACAGTTTAGGATATAAGTTTGTATCAGTACATCTAAGATCTGGAAATGTCATATACAAATGCATCCACACAGATGAAATCTTCTGTCAGGTAGAGAGCTATAATTTAGGTATCAAAAGGTCTATTTAAGTGCATTCAGTTCAACAGGAATAAACCAGACACAGAGTGATGTGATCTTCAAATATGTCTGATTTCCTGTATCATATTTGCTTGAATATTTTCTGAGAAGCACTAGCACTTATCAATTAAGTACATAATTGTATTGAAAATATAATTGGAGACTACTGCTTTAAAAGGATTCAAAACTAGTTTAAATTTTTAATTTTTTTTTTTAAGTAATCTGGTAGCTGAGGTAGTTTCCCTGGAAACTTCAGAAGGATTGTTGTCATTGGAAATTACAATTAATTATTATTACTTTGTTTTATAAAAAAAAGGAACATACACTGATTAAATTATTGCCTATTTTCATTGAGCCAGCAGCCAGAGTTATAAGTTACATTTCTGAGTATGGAATGAGATGTATAACAGCTGATACACATTAACATCCTCCAGTGAAATTCAGCAGGTTTGGAATTTTTATTGATTTTTTTTTTTTTCGTGGCTGATTACCTAAGGGAGGTGAATTAACATAACTCTTTATTTAGTTTCACAACTTTGTTTTGCTCTTTGTGCTGCCCCAGTCACTGCTGAGCCATAATGCCAGCTTTGATTTGTTTGTTCACCTCTCCTGAAGTGGACATCCTCCAACTAAGCCACTCCTAGTCCTAGAACTTGATCCCAGTGTCTCCTCTCATCTTCTCTTCCCTTCCCACACATCACCTGGAACACACATTCCTCTGCCTCAGTTCATGAGTAAGTACCATAACGATGCACTCAGCATTTCTCAGGGCAGTTGTAGCCTCACTGCAGGAGCATCCTTTCTCCTGCCTTCATCAGGCACTTGTGCTTCCAGCTGTGGCTGAAATGTGACTTTCAGCTCTTCTGTGATCTGTCTGTGCCATGAGGCACCACTTCACTTCAGGTGCCATAAATAAATATCAAATGCTTGCGCTGAACTCTAGGGGAGTGTTGTGGCTGTTCTTGTGTGCGTAGGGCTTACATCTGAGGACCTGCTGTAAAGTCTCTGAATCTCAAGAGGAAAAGCTGCCAGGGGATAGTGGAACTGAGCCATCATCAGAGAGGTAAATTTGAGCCACTTTTGTTAGCACATAGACCTTCAAAGTCTTGATGGTGATGCTCTCTAGCATGCAAGTTTAAAAAATGTGTTATAAGCATCTGAAAGATGCCTAGAAAACCGATGCTGAGGATACAGGTAGGTAAGGCAAACAGGAAAAAAATCCCTAAAATAAGTGATCAAAATAAGAAAACTCAGCATGAAAAAATCTTTGTGAAGGAGCCAAAAAAGGATTAGAGGTTTGGAGGAAAAAAAAAAAAAAAAAAAAGGATTAGAACTCATCGATGTTTTGGTTTCCTTTTTTTTTTATTTAGCTTGTATTAAGGAAGCACTGAAGTACATCATATGTGCTTTGTTATAGAGGTACGGTCACAAATATAAGAGGAAGTCAAGTTGTATTTCTCTTTGGGTACTTCATTTCTGAGAAGTTTCACTTCTTGGTATTTGCTACCACATTCAGCTTAGTAACTCCTTCTAGGTAACGTGTGTTAAAGGAACAAGCAGAATTTTTTAATGAGCATCACTACTTTTACTGTTAATCCCAGACCACTCTCTCATGAGGTGCAAGTTCACACTACCACCTAGTGCAATTCATGTTTCAATGCAACAGTTATTCTGCATGATGTCTTTCTTATTTATGAACTCCTCTGAATAATTAATCTGATGCACTTATTGACTATAGTATTAACCCTGTATTAATGGTAGAAAGAGAAATGAAACATCATTCGTCTACCTCTAAGTCCTCTGTAAATAGTACCCTGATTTCCATGTTTTATTTGCCCGTTTTCTCCCCTACATATAGTAATTTCAAGAGAGCAATCATTCTGTAGCATAGTAATGCATGCTTACACTTCATCTGAATTATACAGTTGTGGGTTTATATGAATAAACAGTGAGTGCTTTGTACGAGCACCGTGTTAATACTTGAAGTGTGATTGCGAAAGGGAGAGTAGTTTTTCTCGATCTCGTGTGCTGTGGTATGTAAAATCACAGTAAATCTCCAAATTCATAAGAATTAGCATTCTGGTCTTAATAAAGAACAGTATGGATTAAACAGCTAATATTAATTCCGTGTATGTGCATATTATTTTAGTGCCATTCTACTTCTTTCAGGGAACAGTCAATTTTTCTTTTTTTTCAAAGATACGTCCAATAGACATCCTAAATGATCCAGGGATTATTTAAATGAAATTTTTAAAGGTAAAATGTAATGTTGGTCTTTGGTGTATATATATATGCAATAATACATAGCACAATAATAAATTAAAAACAATACATAAACCCACTGTCCATTTACAAAGGACAGTGATTGTTGTGGGTTTTGGTGGTTTATTTTAATCTTCATTTGGTCATTATTAATTAATTATTTCAGAGTCAAAAGTGGATGTTATAATTTTTTAAAAATAAGTTAGCCAAATTTATGCTTCAATTCTTCCACTTTATTTTAATGTTCTACCAATAGGGAAAATATATATAGAGAGAGATATATGAACACTAACTTAGTGTTCTTAGTAGAACTTTCTCTAATACTTTCTCTGTATTTGTCCTTGCTCAAAAATAAAGCATATGAACTTGTTTCATATAAATTATATTCATAGTTCTGGTTATGGGCCAGCTAAACTCTGACAGAACTAAATACATATTAGTTTAATATGCAAGAAATTTTTCCATATCTTTTCTGTATCCCTTTCATTTGAAAGAGTCAGATCTAAAGAAACTAGAAGGGTCAATCTCCCTATAAACACAAAAATAACTGAGAAATTTAATTCATTTGGAATTTCAATGTGATTAGGGCAAAGGGATCTTACCTACATGTCAAGCTAAGTGCTTAATTCTTAGATTACAGGGCTTAAAGGGCCAAATTTGTTGTTGATGTTGATTCCTTGGACTTTAGCAAGACTGGAAAGTGTTCAAATATAAGCATAATGTAAATCAGTTTATTTAGTAAGTGGTAGTGGCGAGTAAATAACTATAAGCAGTATGTACCTTTTCTGGTAAAGCAAATGCTTCTAAGAAAAGCATCAAGTATGATGTTACAGTTTGCCCATCATACCAGCAATGGCTCTTTCTAAAATGGTTCTATAACCTGGTTTTGGTTTCTCTATCGTGCTTCCATGACAAGCAGGTGTATTTCTGGATTTACCTTAGGAGCTTAGATTGTGACTGATGGTCCTAGAGCTCCAGGTGAATTTTTTTCGGATTCTGGGCTGTGCTCCTAAGTACACCATTCAAATGGACTCCTCAGATAGATTAATATTACAGCTATTTAGAAAGATGTGGAAAGGGCAAAGATCATATATTGCCCTCCTTGGGATAATTTTTTTTCAAATGTTCAAGTCAGAATCATTCACAACTGAAGGTCCAGAAAGAAAACACATCTGGCTGAGACACTCCATACTAACCAGCTTTTGAGATGAATTTTGGAGTTCTGGAGAAATTGCAGAAGCATGAAAGCTGTGAGTAACTTAGGAGTATTTGAAAAGGACTTGTAGCAAGAGAGCCTGTTAACCTGATGTGATCCAGGTGAAATAGCGGAGAAGGGCAAAAGATGTCAGTGATAAAAAAAAATAAATTATAGGAATACAATTAATTTTTAGAAAACAGGCTTAATTTAACTCTCTGAGAGATTACAGATGTTATCATGCTGTGTAGATATCATATGCTTTAGCTGATAGAAGGCATCCAAGCACAATATGTTACTGTTCACTTAAAATAGCTGGCACCTTAGCACACATAGTCTGAAACTGATGAAAAATAATACCAGTTAAAAATGATCATCCAGTGAGGCCATTTAGAATTGCCTTCCAAAGAAAAGTGCTTAAAGGAAAATGATTCCATATTTATGCATAACCTGGATTTAAATATAAAATCACCATGGATAAAATATGCAGATGACAGAGTTTGACAGCATGACAGATAATGATGCTGAAGTTGCACAGAGTAACATGGACGGTTTGGTAAACAGAACAAACCCATGCAATTAGTTGCTGTTTTAATATATTCATGTGGAGAGCTGTATATCTGAAAAAAAAATCAAATTTATAAGTGTGGAGGGGAGGAGAGTATCCTTGAAAACAGCAACTTTGAAAAGTGCTTATAAATAATCTTGAACAACTGAGTCAATACATACTTCTAATATGATGTGTGAGGTAAACAGGATTAGCAAAAATTTTTAAATCTATTCAGGAAGGCAGTGTGTAGGAGTAGGAAGGCAATTTTTTGTTTATATAAGCACTGATGAAGCCAGTACTAGAATATTGCTTACAAGTCAGGTTCAAGTGTTTCTAACAGTGGGAGAAATGGAGAAGGTGTAAGAAGAAAGCCACAAAGATTATCCGAATGCTGGGGGAAAAAAAGCCTTACTGTGAAGGACAGAATAAATGCAATTTGTTAAGCTTATCAAAAAAGAGTTTGAAAGGTAACTTCATTGTAGCCCAGGAGTACTAACATGTGGAGAATATACCGTGTATTAAAAGGCTTCTTAATCTTGGAGAAGACAGCATAAGGAAAAACAAGGACTAGAAGCTACAGCAAACACATTCAAACTATCAATTATTAGACTAAAATCAGCATGTCAATTAGTCAGCAGAACAGATCTGATGCATCTCTGCTCTTGGAGTCTTTGAACTGAAGCTGGTTTTGTTTCCAAGGGACAGGGGGTTGCCTGGTTAGATTATTGTTCTCAGAGCCAGAGAATGATACCTTCTCCCTGTATGCAATATGGTTTAGTATATTCCCACACTGCATGAAGTTTATTCTATTTTTACACAGAAATAGTATGGCCTTAGAAAAAAATCAACACAAATATTTCTAATGGTAACGTATCCAACATAATTACGTATAAAACTGAAGAAAAATGAAGCACGTAGCAGTAGCAAATAGTATTTTCTGATTATGATTATAAAATAAAATTGTCATATAAGAGGGAATATCTTTTTTATTAACATGAAAAACCCACTAGATGGCACTGAAACATCCCTTTACAAGTCCTCTCACTTTGACCAACAGCCTGATTATCCTAATTTTTTAGTGAAAACTAAAGGAATTTATGAAGCAGAGTATGAAGAATCCAAGGGGCATAAAATTCTGATATTAGACAGGACAAGTTTTCTTTCTTTCTGTTTATTGTATACAATACACTACTCACTGTTTAGTTTATGATTTTCTTCATTATCTTTATGCACTTGAATGTTTGGAGACTTTGTTTAAGGAACTTAATCAGTATCAAATTACATCAAATGCTCTTTAGAATATGGAATTGAATACCATTCCAATCCATTCTTTGATTACTGGCTAGGCCTTGTTCTCTTCCTGCTAGAGTAAATTTAGCTGAATGAATTACAGCAATTCTTTATTTTAAAGTGATAGAGGCTATGGTCTCCTCTCTCACTAGGACAAGGCATTAAAACTGCAAGCAGGAATTATTGTTTCAGTAAAATCCAAGTTGCATATTTATGAAGACTCTTTTCTGGGATTTCATCTGTATTATAAATTAATACATATAAAATTGATCACTTTAAAGCTACTTCTTCCAGTCAAGTAGATGTTGCCTTTAAGTACTCAAGGCATTAAGTTTGGGCTTTAGGACGTTTATTAGTGAGTCAGGTGAAAATTGTCTTTCTGCAGAAGGACTACTAAATTTAATTGTTTTTCAGCCCAGACTATAGATGCTTTACTGCACAAAGGGCTACTTACAGCAGCCTGTGTAGAATGTAAAAAAATGCATCTAGAAACTTGATAAATTTAGTCACAAAAATTCACCAACCAAACAAATAATGGCAAAAGTCATTGGGTTAAGATGCTGAAAAATCCTAAGCAGAAAATTAAGAATGATGGGAATTTGGAAGGTTGGCCTACGACTACAGTATGTAAGCACTACACATCAGATGCAATCAATAAAGGAACAGAGCTACTACTTGCTTAGTGCTCTATTGACAAGCAAGACATAGGTCATTAGACACTGAATCTGATCCTTTGCTTAGTTACTGTATTGTAGTGTCACATTTAACTTCAGAGCAGAGAACTGGAACTATTTTGCTAGTTCTTTTTACCCAGTCTCAGTTAACTGCATTGTCATGCTTGGAAATAGGGGTGTCGCTTGGCTGCTAAACCTGTCATCTTTTTCATAGCTTCAAGACAGGCCTCTCCCTATCTCTTATTTCAGCTCAGTCAGTGGGAAAACCCCCTCTTGTTACAAACCACTATCAAACTGAAGATGACTGTCGTAAGCTGGTTGTCGTGCTCTACACCTGAGCTAGAGTATTGAGTTAGGATGGGTTTAAACATGGACCAGCATGACAATATATAGAGAAATACCTATTGTTTCATCCAAATCCACACCGGATCCTATGGTATCAGAGCATAAAGTACCCAAACAGGTAGACACACACAGATGCCCACAGAGAGCTGTTCAAATTTCTAATGCACGTAGCTGCCACCATATAATATGGTATAGCACTCTACATCTAAGTGAATCTGCAGCAGCAATGTAACAAATAGCAAATGCAAAAACTGTGCTCTTTTTCCTATTGAAAGCTAAGAAGGATCTGCTACAGATAAGAAGTGGTGCTGGTCAGGTCTCCTTAACATGGGAGACAGTGTTGGGAGGCGTCTTCTCTTTCTGGTCTCCCCTTGCTATCAAGGAAGGGTGGCAGAGGTTAGACTTTTCTTATCCATTTTTGATCTATGCATGCAATTCAGTTGCAGGCTTTAAAAAGAACTATTCCTTTTCCTTGGTGCCTGATATTTTTAGATTAGTCAACTGCTAAACTGTTAAGCTCTATAAAGGCAACTAGCCCTGCAGCTGGAGACTGCCAGTTCCCTCTGTGACCGAAGACCCCATCAGCCAGGTCAGCTGAACAAGGATATGCGACCTCAATTGACATATTTGCCCCATGTGATACATAGTCAATTTTTCTCACTGATTCAGTCTGTCATTCAGTTACAGATACTTTTTTTTTAATAACTTATTCTCTTTTTTCTTACTGTTCTTTATTTTATGGCATTAATTTGGCACTATCAGCACTTCAATCTTATTTATGTCAACCAATTAGAGACAATTCATGTGGGTACTGTTGCATTAGCTGACTGTAATTTCATTCTGTGGTCAGTTATTGTAGTGGTTTTCTTGCTAGTCTTTGAAACAAGTGTTAATAATAATGAATAAAACAACATGAAAATGTGATAGGTTGAATAATTTTTATAAGAAACAAAATAATTGCATTTTAATTCCTTTTGTTTGTATGGGATTTTTCCTCTTTGCTGTACCTGTTCCTTGCTTCAAAAACAGAAACATTAGGCCATGGGGAGACTTTTTACAGTTAAGTCATATGGTTTGGGTTCTGTCCTGCCTTCTTGGATACTCAGATTCTTGAGTCTTCTGCTTCTCAGTGTGGCCTCTGACCATGACTTTGGTATTGTACATCTCCCCATTTCTTTGGCCCCTGATTTCCACTTGTCCTTGCTATGCTTCCAAACTCATTAAGACTCATAACTCATCCTGCAAATCCATGATCTTGTACATTCAGGATTCAGCAGGGCTTCTTTTCTCAGACCTTACTCACTCTGCCTGGAAACGCTTTTTGAAAGTTCAGTGATTTTTCCCCAAGCTGCCTCGGGTCCTTTGCCTGGCTTAATTATTTTCCTGTTCTATCTTTCTCAAATGGATCCTGGGTTTTCCTTTGCAGTAACCTGTTTGCATTAGGCTGCTACTGGGAAGTGGGTTTTACAAAGCAAGGCTGGGAGCTGTGATTTGATGATAAAACAATCAGGCTGCCCAGCTGTGTCTTGCCTATGTGGCCACAGCAGTGGAAAGGCACTGTGGTGTCACATGTGAGCCTGAGGTAAAACTGCATTTCAACAAGTCTTTTGTAAAGGAGGTAGGACTTTTTGCTTTTCAGATCTCTTAATAGGCAATTTTAGTAGTCTTAGGTATTTCTGTGTCTTCACAAATGAGAGACTGTTAATCTGAAGAAGCAACTGCTCCCAGGTCCAATATGAAAGCATGGCTACTTTTCCCTATGCTTTCTTTTTCCACTTCATAATAATGTTTTGCTTGGACTATCTTTCTCTTTCTCAGTAATTGTTTCTAGTATTTCTATGGCCCTAATTCATCTTCTTTTTGCTTACATAAAGGTTACAAATACATCTTCTAGGGTTCTGTTAGACTGTAATATACAAGGTATATAATGTGCAACCTACCCTTAAAAATATATGCCATCTGTGAAACAATTCCTTCATTCATAAAAACTCTGTGTGTATTTTCATGGCAATCTGATAGTGCCCTTATCTTTATTGTCACATTTAATAAATATGTTAGATTTGATTATTTTGCACTCATTATCTAAAAGATTATTCATCCTCAGTTTGAGAATTTTAAAGAAAATCCACAAAACACAATTTTTTGCTTAATTTTTAGTTTGAGTCTTCCTAAACAGAAGTGCTGTATTTGTCCAAAATTAGATTATTCATAAGACAGCAGTGACAAATACATTTTTATACCTGTAGAAATTAGTATGTTTTACATTCACTCTGCAACAGCTGGTTTAGTCTGGCATTATACTTTTTTCCAGAGCTATTGAGGGATTTTTTTACCCCAATAGGATTTGTATTGATTTCTGTTTCACTGTTTTGGGTGATCTTTGTTCTTTTTTTTTTTTTTCTTATATTGATTCTGAAAGCTCTAGCTATTTGGGTTATTACAAATTTTGCTATATTTATGCTGTAATTCTACTACAATAATCCAAAAGTCAGACTTTCACAGACTTTCACACACACACACATCAGATTCCAGCAAACCAGTTGCAAGTTCTTTTGTATATCTCTGAAAAGATCTTACCATATTTTTTTTCACAGATGTTTTTTCAGGTGACTTAGGCACATTCATTGGTAGAGCTAATTAATAGTTATTGGGTGCTGTTGCTTATTCTGCTTACCTCAAATGCATATTTGGAATATTGATACAAGTCAGTGAGCTGTTTTATGTCATATCTGAGCACTTCATCTACATGGAACAAAGAGCTGTATAAATATGAGACCATTGCAAAAGAAATGCACAGACTCTCATAAAGAAAAGCAACTATAAGTAGATAAACTCAACATTTAAAAGTTAGCTTTTTCTTGTTGATTAACAAATACACTTAATCATAAACAAGTTCCCTTAAGTGAATAAAACTATCAGGATAAACTCAGCCATTCTAGAAAATCCCAAATTTATGCATTTCCTCAATTAAACCCAGAAATAGCACTGCTTTAGCTCTCTCTAGATGTTCTGATATGCAACTGTATTATTTCGCAGTACCCCCTGGATTTGATCAAAACCCATGAGCAATGGTTGCCTAAGTTTAAAAGTCAGATGGTCTCACAGAAGTCAGAGGGACTAAGTTGTTTAACATCAAGCAATCCTAAGAGAATCTCTCCTAGGGAAAAGACAAAAAAAAAGTCTTATAAGGATGTCAGCTCCAACAGCACTGTTATTAAGAAAGATAATTCCAACATCTCAGAATTACGCTAGCTAACCCAGTGGATCAGAAGTCTCTTTGATACCAGTGCTGCAGATCAAACCTTGCCAGACTTCAAACTGCAGCTGTGTCCCAAGAGGAAAAAACTTTCTTCATCACAGGCTGAATTTGGTCAGCTTCCAAAAGTGATTTATTCCTCCCTTCTTAATAAAACATCTTTTTCAGTTTTATGTGATGCAGACACCCTCTGTAGCTTTGAGAGCTCTGGATGCAGAAAAACTACTGAAGAGCAACTATCTGTCCCACCTCCAGGACAATGTATGTGGGAAGCACATTGAAAAATATTTGCACATACAGTGGGATGTGATGAGATGATGCCCACAGAGTGGACTGAGGCTGAGCAGGGTGAATGTTTTTACATGGTCTTATTGTACTCGAGTGATAAAGTCAGTTCCTACTGTGGGTTGAGAACTGCTGTAGCAGTTATACATCCTGCATGCTTGAATGAGTAGGGATCCTGATTCAATTAAAATTCTGCACCATTCTCTAGAAATGTGGACTTTTCATTTAGCATAAGGTTTTATCTTTGCTCTCAAGTGCTGCAGTTAGTATTTGGTGAGTTGTGGGAGAGGAAGAAAAGATTTCTCATGTAATCAGAAGGCAAATGCTAAGAAATGGACTGGATTAACACCAGTGGAGGCATCTACAGCTCAGTAGTTTGGAAACTATTCTGGACTGTCAAACATCATTGCTAGAGTTGAGCTGTTTCAGAGAGCTCATTAAAGAATTGCACTGTTGAGACATCAACTAAACAGATACAGTTCCCTTTAAGATTTCTTGATGGCAATAGGAGTCTTCCTCTCAAATAAGACCACATCACTACCTTTAGAAATAGGAGACCATTCATTTGAAAAACTGGTACATAAAAATAGAGCCAGTAATACAGGAACTGAGATGTATGAGTAGTTTACAATGTACTGCGCCACAAAGAGATGGATAGCTTTTGGGGATGGAACACAAAACTCCTACAACTTTTAAATGAATAAACTTATTTTAATGAACATTAAAGGCAGACACAAACTATGAATTAATCAAACAAACAAACAAATACTAGAAGCAAATCTGATAGACCCCGAGTAAAATGGTTTCAAAATACTTAGACTTGCTTCTGTGACACTCCATATCCCATACTGCATATTATTCACTTGCCTGAAGACTTCTTTTGTGATAAATTCTGGAAAAGAGAAAGAATTGAATTATAGATAATGAAATCTTATGAGTTCTGTATGTTTTTTACAGAGAAATTTTTAAATATTGACATATTTTTTCTTTCTGAATAAATGATAAAATTAACAGATAAAGTACAAGTAACTTGTATTACTTGAATAGAAACTTGAACTTGATTAGAAAAGTGACTAATAATACAAATTTCTCATGACTGTCATTCTGCTATTGATGGTAGTGGCAGCTGCATCTTCATATGGCTCAATCAGGGCTCAGAAATGAACCTTTAAAACTCATTTGTTTCCCACATGGGACTTCAAAATATTTTTTCTGTCTGTATTGTTACACAGACTGACAAGCAAGAAATTAGGAGTTTGGGTTGACATTTAGAGCAACACATATTAGTAAGTTTTTGTAGAGAATTTCTGGATGCCCAAAATAAAATACTGCATAAAAAGATGCTATTACCATCCTATTTCTCCATATTCCTATCTTCCATTTAACTGCCAGCTGGAAGTAAAGATTAATTTACATCCTAAATGCATAATTTTTGCAGCTTTCAATAAACTAATGATTTGTATTAGTCCCCCAGATACATCTTTCTTGTGCTAAAAACATATCTTTAAATTCTTCTCCATGCTTTCCTTTTCTGTAAGAAATTATATTCGTGGACATTTGGAAATAAGCTAAAACAAATGTTTATTGAAGCGTGCCTGTAATGTGAGGGTGTTTAGATATGTACATAGTATAAAAAAAATCTTATCTAAAACCAGTGCTAATCACCTTGACACCTTCAAAACTAAAATTATCAAACAATTAGAATACATAATGAAAATTGCATACCATTTGCAGAATTTCAATTTCTGTTTGAAGAGTCTCACAGACACTTTCCCAACTATCATCTTTGCATTTTTCCAATTCTTTCTTAAGTCTATGTCCAAAAAAACAAATAAATTTTCAGGTCAGAGAACTGTTGCTGAGCAGCTATTTTTTCAGCTTTGGTCCCAATTTTCCATTTATCTTGTATGAGAAAACCCTCACAGATCTATTTTCATGATCAGGATTTAAGTTTTTTAGTTTTGTAATTGGCCATCCAATACGCTGCTCTCCCACAACATTCTTGGATTTTATTTGGCAGTGGTAGTTGTGAAGGCAATGTAAGGAACTTCAGAAAGCAACATTTTTGAGTTTTTCTCTTGACTAAGTACTTTGTTAGACAAATTTCTGAACTGTGTTGTTTTCATAAACCGTGCAAGATTTAGGGCCTCATTAGTCATCACTTTCTTTATTTAAACATGTGAATTTGAATGTTGATACTTAGGAAGCACCATATGTTACTGTTCTTATTTTTCCTGGGTACTTGTAATCACTGATGGAGACAGAATGTTGCATTAAATGGGTCCTCTGTCTGACCCTCTGCAATCACCACTCCTTACCCCTTCACAGACTCCTCTGCTCTTGCTGCTGTTCTCCCCTCTCTGCTCCCATTAATCTTCAGCACTTACTGTTTCCCAATAGTCCCAGCCAGGAGTTCTCCAACTTTTCTACAGTAAGGATTACTTTTAATATAGTTATTTCTCCATTCAGAAGACGATCTAGTCCCGGTAAAAGGAGACACCTCAATTCTGCACATCAATGACTGTAGTGGTTTAAATTAATACTTGGTAGGCCAAGAGAAATCTATGCCAAAGCTTTCGGTAGTTTGATAAATACAAGGTGATGAGATTATACTGAGTCTTTCCATGGCTGTCATAAGAAAAGCATAATGACAAAGCTAAAGTTGTTTACTACAGTTGTTTAATACAGTTTCAGGAAACAATGAGAATATTCTGGGATATACAAACAGACTGAGAAAAGGAAGAAAAGTATATATTCTGCTTGTCAGTAAATAGCTAAACTGATGCATCAAAGCAGGACCTTGTTTTTTCTGAAGTTGAAGCAACCATTTTTTCTTTTATGTGCTAGAATAGACAATATTTACCCCTATTATACAGTTGATGCACCTCTTTAGCTGTCTTACTGCAGATAGAGTTAGTTTTCTACACAAGACAATGACTTTATTAAAAGTAAAAAGTATATGTCCATATGAGAGGAATAGCTTAGTCACACTGCGGCATTAGATTAACAGCATAAGACTGGACTCTAAATTAATTTTACTGTTCCTGTGGAAAAATGCAAATATATTACCATCAATATGGAAAAAGTATGAACTCTGTGTGTTTGTATTATAAAGGAGTAAATGCCCCTTTTTTTCAGAAATATTTTTCAAAACACACACAAGTATTGAACACAAGGAAACTTAGAGCTACACTTGAAGAAACAAAATATTTACTGCACTGAAGTACATTGATAGTTTATAGACCAGTTCATTGAGAGAAGTTTATTTCAAGGTCTAAGATCAGCTTGTGAGCTTGA
This sequence comes from Serilophus lunatus, assembly GCA_013399895.1. Taxonomy (NCBI): domain Eukaryota; kingdom Metazoa; phylum Chordata; class Aves; order Passeriformes; family Eurylaimidae; genus Serilophus; species Serilophus lunatus. The sequence continues at coordinate 2,847,796 of VXBA01005019.1, forward strand.
TTAAATCAGCTTAAACTCATTACTATCTCCTTATTTTCTTCTCTGTTAGTGTGGTATTAGAACCCTAAGACAAACCAAAGCCCTACTTTGCCTAATTTGATTTAGGAAAAGATGTAGTTTGTTATCCCAGAGAAAATATTCTCTTCACGCCTTCCACACTGTACAAGTGATGTGTAGTCTAGTTGTCAGCTAAGAATGATACTGGCCCATGTTAGTTGTACATTAAGGATAGTACAATCAGAAGATAAGCAGTAGGAGTTGCTTATCTGAGTCTTGGGATTGTGAATTAATTACTATCAATGATGTGCTTTGAAACTAACATTTTGTGTATTTATTTAAGAATTTTATTTCAAATATTTTATACAACTGTTAAATGTAGTGACAGTTCCTTCCATGGCATCAGGTAGTGGTGATAAAAGACATTCATTCAAATGTGGTGTTTAATTCTTACATTAATCAATTGATTCTGCTTTCAGGTCTTCTTTCTTTCTTATTTAGAAGCTAGATAATTACACTATGTGCCAGGAATATTATACTCACAAAATAAGGGCTGTCTGTCAGGTTACAGTCTACAAAATTAATGCATTGGAGACGCCTGACTTACTGAATAAATGATGAAGTTTTACCAGAAGGAATGTGAGACAATGGAACTATTAAAAAAAAAAAAAAAAAAAGCTTAACCTGAAAGCAGATTTAGTTTTTCCATTTTACATTTAAGATAAGCAGGATATTCATATTCATCTTTCCACTATCAGATTGAATGTGCAAACCAATTATTCATTAAACTATACTGTCTAGATGGAAGGCAGGTTTTCTGTCACCTTTGGAAATGAAAAGATATGTAAGTTTTGCCAGAACAAGGATTAATATGACAGTTATACCCTCTTTATGATTATGATAAAAAAACCAGATCTCTCTTAGAAAAAATAACCTGAAAAATCAGATTAGCATTTGGCCCTCCATGTCCTTTGTTTTGGGGGTTTTTTTGCCATTTTGGTCTCTTTGGTGACAATAAAATGCAACTTTAAATAAGTCATTGCACTGCACTAACACTGTATTGGTAAGTTACAGATTGCAGGCTCTGATGAACAGCTGGAGCTGAAATGCCATATTTGCAAAAGCAAAATCTAGTCCTAAATCAAGTAGTGGGACAACAACATCAGCATATTTTGCTGACACATCCTAGACTGAACTCTGCTGTCAATGGCCCATTTTCCATTACTCTTGAATGCCAGAAGTGACAGATATGAAGAAGGAGGAGACCACTGAAGATGATGGATTCTGCAGCTGTGAAATGAGCCCAGCTATTAAATATCATTGGCATTTTTGGTTGATATGCTTTTCTTGAATTTCAGCTGTATATGCACAAGGCAAATAGGAAAAATAATTGTGAAATCAATACATATTGCTATTATAAATAGAACTATGGAAAAAATAATATTATTGTCAGACAAATTTGTCTGAAAATCATCCACAGATTCAGATTACCGGATGAAGACTTCAATATCCAAAACTTACATTCCAATAATGATTTTATGTAAAGAGGTCTCAAAAGAGAAATAATTTGCATAGAAGGGAGGATTAATATGCAGTTTTATGTGGGTTTTTTCCTAAGTGGGGATTAAGCATCCTACCTGGAATTGCAGAAGGAGCACACTGTCTCTTATTTCTGTCTTGCAGAGACAGGTAACACTTTTTTTTTCATATTCTCCTTCTTGTCTTTGCCTTGCTTATGACCACCATTTTATTTTTTAATCATAAATTGGAGGGAAAACATGATGGTGCATTATAAAACAGAATTGCTTGACACTTATACACAGGACATAGAATTCATGCTACATAATGAAATGCCCTAAGAAATTATATAAAACTTGAGAGTACGCATGTTGATTTTCCTGAATTTTATCTTAAACACCTGGAAATAAATTTATCGAGGTTTTAAAACTTTATTGAGAGTGAAAAAAGCATCAAAGACTTTGGTTTATTGTCTCAAGCTGAAGTAGAGGTAACGCATTGAGATGATTCACTCAGCTGATGTACTGGGACTAAAGTCATGTGCACATTTCTATAGTGAGAGCAAGATTTTTCTGGTTATTTACAATTTGCTGACACTACTAAACAGAAAATGTTATTGATACAGCTGAAGAAGTCAATGAATTTCAGACTATTATCAATTGATTGAAGAAGGGAGAAAACAAGTCCTAAATGGAATTTAGCATCTCAAAATATAAACTCAAGTACTTGAGTTAACACAATTAAATTATAAAAGTCAGTGCTAGATGGAACAGAAAGAGAAAAAAATTAAAAGTCATCTAGTAGTCATAATAAATGCTAGCAAGAGCATGAAACGTGAAAGCAAAGAGGGCACTAGACCGCATAACAAAGGGATTTAAATGTAAATTAAAAGAAATAGAGCTACCCTAGGTAAAATAAAGTTTCGGCTTTTGCTGTCCTGGAACAAATGCTGAATGTAAACTACATAATTGTCATTGATTAAAGCTTGCATTTTGTGAATGCTGTCAGACAACTATTTATAGGAGTAGTTAGAGGTCTTGAAAAGCGTGCTGTTATTTTTTTTACTATTTTTCATTTATATTCTCCAAATACATAAAACAAGACAAGAAATCTTTAAGGAATATATTATTATAGGTGAATAAACATGGGAAGGTTAAGGCACACTGAATTAAGTGGCACATTTAGGATGAGATTTGCTTTTGTGCAGACAGTAAACCAAAGTTCTAGGGACTACTTTCCATAGGAACTGTAAGAATGAGTTACAAAGGAAAGAAAAAATGTACAAGCATCAGAAGTGTGAAAATGAACATGTTTCTAGAGGTCAATAAGACTCCTACTGAGGTAGAGAAAGTAAATAGGGGTCAATGATCATTCTTATTCAATTATCTTGATTTTTCTACTGTACAAGGAAAATTAGATCCTAATCTGGGTATATTAATACAGCTACCCTATTGCTGAAATTAGTATCTCCATTAATGTACTGCTTTCTTCATGTGTATGATTTTTTCGGAGCTGAGAAGGATTCAGAATTGTCCTTGTTTCCTTCTGCATTATGGGCTTTCCACACTCTGCTCATCTTCCAGGTTGTCATCTTTTTAGACATGTAGGTGAGATATGTGTACACAATGTTCTTACACCCTCCTGCTTTTTGTTGGAAATAACTCTTGCTTTTATCTTGCCCACAGCCATATTTACTTTTGAGGTTTATAGCTGTATTTTGCTTACACAGGATGGTCAGGCCTCTCCTTTGCTTCCATGTATCAATTGCTGGGGTCCTTAGTTGTGTATAAGCAGATAAACTTGCACTGTATATAATTATATTCCTCCTCTTCTGTAGTGACTCCTCTACAAGGTGCAGAGTTTTGCGATTGTCTTACACTATTGTCTTAAAACACTTTCTATTCCATAGTCATTATTTAAAACATTAAGCAAGACCAGCTGTGACTGTAGTTACCCTCTTTGAGCCACAGAATTTCTATTTTCAGACCTATTCCTGTTGTCATGATTAGTCATTCCCCATGTAAGGTAGCATCAAATACCTTATTAATGTCTAGATGGATAGCATTTGAATTTTCTTAGTCTAACCAATTTGTTGTCTTATCAAAGAAAGATATCATTAGTCAGATTTGATCTGCTTTTTGTAAATCCATACTGCAATTCATAATTGAAACCTATTTTAACATAATTCAAACTATAATAGTTCCACAAGGCATTGCTATCAAAAAGAAAAGCTAAAAAAATCGATCAGGAGATTGCCATTGAAAGACTCATTTTGAACCATATATATTACTCCAGAGACTGATATCTCTTGATTATAAAATTTAACACAAAATTATATTGCAATTTTTTTTTTTATCCACTAGAACCATGCATGGCCTTAGGCAGTCTGCTAAGTTAGAATGAAACATTTGTTCAGCTCTAAAAAAATATATTTCCTGTATGATTTGTGTGAAAGAAAGAATTATTTTTTCCTTCCTAGTTTTGGTAATAGAGTTTCTTTTTCTGCATCATGAAGTATAAGAAGCAATACTATATTTAAGGATTTAGACAAGTATACAAAGCCTTGAACTATTTACAAAGTAAGCAGATTTCATGCATTTCTTTTCTCCTACTTTTCTGAAGTAGAAATTCAGGTTTCAAAGAAACATTTTATCCTTAGTCTACCTTTTAAATAGTGTGAAAAATCAGTTTTAGGTAGAAATGCTCTGTTGTTAGTCTAAATGAACCTCAATTAAAATTATTTCTAGGCTGCTTTACTTAAGGCAACATATAAATTTAATATTAAAATGTGAAAGAAGATAAATAATTGATATAGTAATTACAATTAATATAATAGTGAAATGACATAGTTAGGAATTTACTGGTGTTAGTCTCTGCCTGACTACTGCATTATTCCACTCAAGGGATGCTCTTTGCTACCTGCCAGGGAAATGGGACCCAAGAGAGCTGATACCAAAGCCTTTCCTGCTGTTTTGTGTTTGTGATTGGCATTGGCAGAATAGATGATTAACATAAGGCTTTTGATCTTAATTGCAGATCTCTTTGGAAAAAAAAAAAAAAGGGCTTCTTTTCTTAAATATTTCCCTGAATTATGCACATATTTCTTGAGACTTGCATTTTTCAGGGTGTCAGCTTTGAGGAAAGAGGGTACAGTGTTTTATCCATAACTGTATCTGTGCTTAACATTTAAATTCTGGTTAGCTTTTCTGTATCTGATGAGTACTAAAAGAAGCCTGTAACTGCAGTACCAACAGCTTTTAGAATTATCAGTGTGTGCTTCTCATGACCTTTTGTAATTCTTTGATGGATTTGAGAGAAATTTTATGAAACTGCAGACATGGTATAGAGCATTTTTCTCAGATCAAAGATGAATTGCTGTAATTTAAATTAGCTGGCTACACTCTTCAGCTGAAATACAATTTACTTTCCGATATATACTTAATTGTAATGAAGATTCTTGCCTTGCCAGCTACTTTTGATATTGATTTTTAAGCTGGAACTAGGAGTGTGATACAGTAACAGACTTGCAGGGTGATCAGGGAGCTACATATATCAGATTATTGATGTTGACTGTCTCTCACATTTGTTCTAAGTAAGCATTAAAAACATCTGTATTTTTATCATTTAAAGAGTCGTGTGGTTTCCAGCTCTGTAAAAATAGAATCAAATTTTGTGCTTGTTTCATAGGAAAAAAAAAAAGTATTTTTGTTCTGCTTACTTGTGCCAAAATATTATCATCTTTATATGTAATAAAAATGATTTTCAGTAAAAAACCAGAATTCTATTCTTGCAATAAATTTTGTATGGGGAGAAAAAAATCTAATCTTGTTAGGCTAAAAAGGGTTTTTTCTCAGACGCAGTAGGTTCAATCACATTGATTTTTAACATGACCAGAATTGACTCCTGCTAAGATATACACTAGTATACGTGTATATCTCAAGGAGAATCTTCAAGGGTGGAAACTATGCAACTTCATTCTAAATCCTTGTTTCAACTTCTGCTATTTCCCTTTGGATCTCCTACTATGCAGCATTGTGCCGATCATGGCTCCATCTTCTTGATGTCACCCTTGTAGATACTGGAGAGTGTTCAGGTACCTCTCAGGGGACTATTTTTATAGTATTTTACAGCATGTAATACTTTAAATCATGTAATACTTAAAATCCCCATTTATTCACTTGATTCAGTAAGCCAAATCAAGAAGTGATGTTAATGCTATGTTAAAGGAAGAAAAAAAAAAAAGAATTGCTAGAGTTGTATGAGGCTGATAAGGTTTGGGATGTTTCTAAAGAGCACGGCACTATGACACAGAGAGGGAGACAAATGAGCATTGCCTGCTTGGCTCTACTGAAAAGCAGAATCTATTAGTGCTGACATGGAAGTACAGTAGTATATCTCTCTTGCTCCTGGCATGTGAGTTAACTTATTCAGGACTATCTCTCTCTCTAAAGCATTGAGCTTTTCTGATCAAAAGCAAGTGCAAGATAAAAGTATGACTTAGGAAAATCTGTCCTAAATTTTTTCCAGTATCTGAAATGAAAAAATATTTCACTGTAAAGAAAATTTATTTAATATATTACAATTCAAGAAGAATTTGTATTTTATGATAGTAGTAATAGCAGTAGGAGCATTTCATATTTTGCACTGCATGCAATTATGAAATAATGTAAGCTTATCTTGACCAAAAAAGGAGCCATTTCATGAAGTAAGAAAATCTCATCATCCTTCTTGCTTTGGTTGTAAATGACACTTACTGATTTTGCAGTTAACAGAATTTAATATGTTTTATCCACAGTTTTCCACCCAGATAAAACCAAAGTATCATTCTGCAAAGCTGTGAGTTACTTTCACTACACAGAAAGACAGACAAACATGGATTTGATTGATCCCAAGGATCTCAGTAGCAGAGCTAGGAATTTAAATTAGTTAGCAACTTCTGTAACTTACACAGAGGAAACTGAAAACTAATAGAAAACTAATTACACCAATTTGGATATTCAGTGGCATCATGGTAGTAAACTACTCCAAGGGAAGTGTGTTATTTAGAAGGAAGCTGACAACCCCATGTATCACAAACCCTAATGTATCACGACTGAATGAATAATGTAAATGAGTGAATTATAACACGTTCTCTTAGAGAATCCTTGCTGTTATTATTTACACTGAGTCTTCTATGTATATGTTGAATGCAAATTTTTTGCTACTGTATGCAGGATTGTGAGCTAATTAATTTTTATGCTGAGGGAATTTTGGCCATGTCTCAACACTACGTAAGAGGTTGAAGAGAGTTAGTAATAGGGCTGATATATCATTTTCTTTCAAAAAATGATATTCAGCAAAAAAATGGGCCATTACAAAATCGTCTTTCAGAAAATTGCTCAGGGTTTTCTGCAAAGTTATAACTTTCCACTGAAAGTTTTCAGCAAAAAACACTCATCATCCTATAATTTTTTTTGTCAAAAGCTTAGAAATACATAGGAAGAAACCCCATGATGGTAATAAAAGTTTTATGTTTTCCTTAACAATTTCTGTTAGAGAATCTTTTGGACCAGCTTTTCTGGGAGGAGCCCCTTTGCAATGACTATTAAGTATTTTAAAATATCCACAGGTACTTTCATCTAGAAATCATAAAATACGAAACAGATCATCAATACTGTGATATGGGTCTTTCTGCATTGGAAGATTTTTTTTTTTTTAAATGTTATATTATTCTCTGTCAAGTGAAAATCTAAATGTCTCATTTAAGCAAACTGACAGGAAATGAGTTGTTACCACTCAGATCCTGAGAAGCAATATTCACTGTTAAGGGATACTGTACAAGGTTGTCTGTCTTGGTTAAGTCTTCAAAATTTTGTTCTGAACTAGCTTAGTTAAAAGGCAAACTAGAACTGATAGTAGAGATCATAGAGAAAAATCTGCACTTAGTAGCGTCAATACAGGGCTCAGCTGACCTGAGGAAGTTACTGTGGACAAATGACAAAAAATGAATGGTTCTTCTGACTTCAAAGGAATATTGCACAGGAAAGGTAAAATGGTCATTGCTAGGAAGGCTGATCTGCAGTTGCAGATCTAAAATTAAATTTAAATTTAGGAGCTCATTAACATGACACTCTTACCTCAAACATTCAGGATCAGTCTGAGGTTTTTCAGTGACTTGGACTTTTTCTGCTTCTAAATCTTTCGTCATTCTTTCAGCCTCCCTGATTGTCTTCTCAAGGTCTAAACATGAAATCACAATTACTTTATAAATATATATTAATCATCCATATTCAAAGACTTTCTACATTTTCTAAATTTGTATTGTCTAATATTTCTTCACGAAACTGTTTGAAGGGTAAAGGCACCTAAATAGAGGACAAGAAATATTTTATTATTATTGTACTTGCATATTGCAATCTAGGAAGTTTCACTCCTTTCCCCAAACAATTTATGACTATATTTACTGCTTTTCTTTGCTCTGACTGTGACATGTTATTTGCACAAAAAAAATTACCAAAGCAGTCTAGATTACACTTTTTTTAATCCAGATTTCAAAACTATCCCTATTGCTGTGATCATCTTTGACAAAGTATCTTTCATGGTTCCCTCTGTATCATTTTACCTTTTTATTTTATAGAGTTTCCTGAGTATTTGACACTCCTCCCACAGGTCCTTTTTTAAAAAGGACCAGACTTCCATACATGAACACACCAATATCAGTAAAGAGATGATAGTTGAATTTACAACTCGGAGGTTTAGCATTTAGCAAAAATCTGTCCTGATTAGTCCAAGCCACATTGCTTGCAAAACATTTGAGTTTTAATAACACTATTTAATTATATGTTAATGGGTCCTAAACAATATTTATGTTGATTTTAAGTTGACTTTGAAACCCCAAATTCCCCATCTAAGTATATGACTTACCAGCAAAAGCAAAAATTTCTTTTTCATGTTTATAGCTCATGATTCAGCAAATCTGTAGACCTCAGTATCAACAACATTTAAATTAAATCTCATTGTTATAAGCATGTTTAAGAATTAAGTATTACATATTGTAAAAATTAATTAAAATCTTGTTACTACTATTCCTTTTTCTTGAGAAAAGAAACTTGACAGAAAAGATTTTTCAAATGCCTTTGTCAAGCCAGAAATAATTATCATTACAAGTAATTATCAGGCATACCTTTGAGTTCACTTTGGAGAGTAAGTAAATTCTGCTTTAACTCATTCTTCTGCAGCTGGAGTGCATTTAACTGAACATTTTTATGTTCCATTGACTCCATTTCTAAGAAAGAATACATTTTAAATTAAAATACATTGCAATTTTAGCATTCAAAATACAATCTTCAATATTCCTAACTACTTCTATTAATCTTCAGCTAGTCAAAAAGAGCTCTTAATATAAAACTAAAATAAACTAAAATCAGTCATATAAAACATAGTTCACAGGAAATTATATGTTATCCAATGTATTCATAGCTATAAAAGAAAATGGGTTTTACTGTTATTAAGATGTTTAACATTTTTTTTGTCTGGGCATAAAAAGAATATTTTGCTTTAAAGTTACTTCAGCTATAAAGAGAGGAAGATGACTCATTGAATAGGTGGAGAAAAGACACCTCTCAGCAGGACTAAAGAAAACACCTGAATTTGTTTAGTATTAAGGATATTTGAACTTGACCATTGACAGCATCTGGTATTAATTGTGATTGTTTTTTTAACAACTGGAGGTTCTCCTATGATTTCCTTGTTAGGAGTTACTTAAACTTTTCACTTCAGTATTGCCAGTGTGATCAGGACTGTAGCTGATAAAAAGACATACAAGTTGCACCTCAAAAAAGGTGCAATTAAAGAATCAAGACAGCAATGGAACCTATGTTGGTGACCTTTCTGGTTCTACTGATCATTTAACATCCCAGATCTGTCTGAATATGTAGAAATTAATTGCAAAAAGCAGCGCTTGCCACCAAATTGAGTGTTTTTTCAGTTGCAGATTAGAATCATAGCCACAGGAAATAAGCAAGTAGGTACTACCAAGTGCAAACTCAATTGAATGGTCCTATTTCAGTAACTTTACAGCAGATACCAAGACTTCAAAGTGCTGTTGCTTGACAAATCATGAGACTGGAAAGGACTGTGAGGGGTTATCTACTGCATTCCTTCTCCTGAAGTCAGGATCAGCTCTAACTGCCATTTCTGACAGATTCTTGTCTAAATTTTTTTAAAAGACCTTTGTTAGTGAAGACTCCTAATTCCTTTGATAATGGACTCTCGTAAAGCAGAGTGTCTCAGTTGTTCACTGTTCTTACAAAGATTTCTAAACAATCAGACAGACTCTCCCTTATTGTGGTTTACACTTGTTGCTTTTTATTCAGTTCACTACGGGTGTGGAGAATATATTAATTTCCTTTTTATAGAATCCTTTAACAATTTGAAGACTGATTCCCATCATTCATCAAGTCTTTTCCTTAATAGGTTAAACAGTCACAATTCTTTCACTTTCTTCCTTCTCATGTGCTTCAGAACTCTGATCACTCTCACTGGTCCCATGCAGATTCTCTCCAGCTGGTCCACATCTTTTCTTGAAGTTTAACATCAAAATGAGCTGCACAGTACTCCAGCTAAGAGCTTAACTGCCCCAAATGGAGTGAAAAATTATTTTCCATGTCTTACAGGTCAGAGTTATGTTTATGTCTCAGTATGGTGTTGGCATTCTGATGTCGTTGACTCATGTTCAGCTTGTGATCCATGGTGACCCCTATTTCCTTGCGGAAGAACTGCTTTTCAGTCTGACCCTGCTCTGAGAGACCTCAGTATCTTAACTCAAAGACCAAGTTATAATGTGGCATTAAAAGGCCAGTCCTACAAGGCATTTGTGCAAGCAATTCCTTTGAAGTTAAGGAAATGCACACAACTCAACCACAGATGATTGTAACCAGTGCAAACCTAAACCAGTCCCTTTGTGTGACAGGGCACCTCTGTCACACCAGGCATTGGGACCCACTTCTGCTCATAGTGCTCACCATAAGAAAGGCCTGAAGAGGACACAAAACAAAGAGGGTCTAATTATGCTTGACCTAAAAGGACGTTCCAGACAACAGGGGAATGGAATTAAAATTACTGGTTTGAACAGTTATATTTTACTGATTTGTATTACTCGAAGATCAACTAGTATAAGACTTACTGTTTTTCAACAGAGCAGCCTCATTCTCTAGATCATTTATTTCAGTCTTGGCTTTTTTTTTAATCAGAAGATCTCTATTACTTGTTAGTCCATATTCATTGTTAAACTCTGTTACTTCTCTGGTAAAATTATCTTCCTCTTCAGCAATTTTTCTCATTGCATCTGTCTGAAAAAAAGAAAGGAAATATTGAATGTTCAGATGAGAAGAAAAAGTCTTTGTTAGGCTAAGAAAACTGAAACACACTATTGTTTTTATCCTTAAATTAGTATTATAAAAGTAAAAAAATAAATGAAAGTAAATAAAATGTAAAAGGAAATGAAATGCAAAAGTAAATAGTTTCCTGACTTATAAGAATATGAAAATAGTCTATGTCTCTACCATTATATCTGTTGTTTTAACCTTCTTTTTTTATCTGTAAAAATGAAGTCTACATTCTTCATAGTAAAGCATTTAAAAAATCACCACATTATCTTCCAGATTTTTGCCAGCGATTATTCAGCTCAAAATATTACTGAAATCAGTAGAAAGTTCTGTTTAAAGTCAGTAGCATAGTATGGCTGGTATTTCTTTTAGATTGTTATTAAATTAATTGAAGGTGTTGTTTATTCCTACATTTCTCTAGAATGTAGACTTACTTTAACTGCTTCAATAACTACCAAGAAAGCTATAGTACATAGAAACTCACTGTTTAATTTTATGGGAAAAAATATTCAAAGGAGAAAGTTTATATTAAATTTCCTTTAAGAACTCTTAATTGATTGATAAGTCAAATAAAATTAAATGTCCCTATAAACAGGAAAAAAGAAATAATAACCCATATATCAAACTTGACTGGTTACAATTAAAAGAAAATTCACATGTATATTGGGTGCTGCAGAAATATTACTTAATTAAAAAAGACATCTTCCTAAAGATTTAGGGTTAATAGTGGTGATTTGCTGAACACTTAAAATTTAGCTCTGCCGATTTAAAGTGCAAAAGATACGCAGAGGAGAGCACTCCTTTGTGGAATTTCTTCATATGTACAGATCCAAGGATCCTCAATCAAATAAGAGAAAGGCAACATTCAGGTTAGCAGAGAAGACAACTGAGAAACTTGTCTGTTGTAAGTAGCTACCTTTGAAGAGGTGGCTGAGGATGTTCAGCACCAGAGATAACATGGTATGTCAGGATTACTAAAATGAGGTGTGAGTCTCCCTGGGTTTTTCCTTTGATCCTATTCAATGTGTTTTATTGTGGATGAGGTAATGCAATTTAGGCTTTCCTAGTTTACTTTTACAAAGGAAATAATCTGTCAGAATTGAAATTCAGTCATACAACAGCAGACATTAGAAAATTAAGTCAAAAGTCTTAAATCAGCCTTGTAGATGAACTGCAGCATACATTACCTGTAAATTAAAATTGAGAATTTATCTAATTTGCATTGGTACATATACTAGAGTAAAAAAAAAAATAATTTCCTGCTTTAAAACAGTTATTTCTCCAGGTTTTCAAGTTTTCAAGCTGATTGCTCTTGTACAGTAAAAAAAAGAGCTGTCTGAAAACCATAACTGGAAACATACCAAGATTTTAAGCAGACTGCTTTTTTGATTAATAAGTTCATCTCTCTGCTTTTCTAAACTATCTTCACGTTTCTTCAGAATTTCTAAGTAGAACTGCTTTTCAGACAGATGCTGAGCCTTCAAAGAGAGAAAAAAAAATGATTATGAAGTAAGATTATTATTTTATTATTTCATATACTTTGATATTGTACACAAGGCTCTAGGTCCAGTCAAAACACAGCTGGTATAACAAAAAATGACAGCTTTTTTTTCTCCCAATAATCCTCCATGACATCCTTATGTCATTAAGCTCTGAGTCTTTCTTTAAAGGACACATTTAGTAGTGGTTCATCTATCTAAAATGGCATTGTAGAATCTGCTTGTTTCAGGAGAAATGTTTTTCAGGTTAAAACCAGAAAAAAAACCTCTTGATCCCATGGGATCTTTCACCCAACATAATACAGTGTCCTCCACCTAATTGTGTAAACCTCATAATGAACCAAATCAAACAATAATATCAGAGGGACAGGGGTCTAGCATCACAGTTTTGACTGGATGGCTGCACGTGTCACCAACTCTGCAATGCTACTAGGGCACGTGTGAAGGAAGGAGGGATATGCTCATATTTTTCTGAGCACAATTTCTGAAATGTTTAGCTCAGGAAGTGTAGTGTAAATTAGCTCATGGGTTAAGGACAGTTTGACTATAACCCCCACAAACCCCAAATGCCAATTTTGTATACAGATTTATTTTGAGTTTAATTAATTTATCTGATAAAAGGCTGTTCAACCACCATATTTGCAAAATTTGCTGAAGAGTTGTTCTCAATTTTCTAGCACATCTACTGTATCATTGCCTTACCTAAGCTAAGACACATGGTGGGATAAACTATAATAAGAGATAAATAGGAAACAGCTAAGTACTGAAGAGTCTTAAAGGATCAGAACCATTCATCTGATGAAGTTCTTTTGAAGAGAAATGACTCAGACTTTAATACTCAGAGCAATGAGTAGGGAGAGTAAAATCATCAGAATTACCCACAGACCATAAAGGCACAGGGTAAATATCAGGAAATAAATTGGATAATCAGGCTGATACATGACTGTTTGTTTGTGTAGAAGCAGAAAAGACCAAATAAAGGTGATATTACAGTGGTAAAAATTAAATTATTTTAAAATTAAATAATGTAGATGACTTTGGAGAGGGCACAGATGAAGTGCATCTGATCACAATAGGAGGGTAGTGGAATGAAGTGTCCTAAGACTAGAATGTGAGAGTTGGAAAGGACCAGATTTTTTCTTCATCCTTGATATGTCCAGCATGCTAAGTGTCCAGAAGTGCTTGTCTCAGGAGAATTTATTTTACATATTAATTCAAAGAGAGTAGATGGTCTTATACCACTGGTTTTTTATTACCTACCTGCAGTTTAGTTTCTCCATCTGTAAGACGCCAACTTAATCTATGCATTTGCAACCAATTTTTTTTTAAGAAATCTTTTGAGCTATAAACAACGAAATGCTGTAATTTGGGTTCTAATTACATGCTCCTTGATTTTACAGAACAGAGGGAAAAAAATTGCATTTCTGAGGACCCTTTGATTGACCACAGGCAGTGTCTGTGAAATAGATGTCAAAAAACTTCCAAACTCAGTCTCATCTGATTAGTCAGGCATCTGCTGCTGTGCATGTACAGGGTTGGAGATGTGTGATTATAAAGAACTGCAGTTATTGTGTGTGAGATAAATTGAACAGCATTAGCTGAACAGCACTATTTAATGTCATTTGAATTACATTAACTATTGTAGACATATGTAAACCTAATTCCTGTACTGAAAAAAATAATTAAATAATGTCAATAACTATATAATCTTTAAACCTAAATACAGTCTGATTAAAATGCATTTTCATATTCCACTAGTTTTCTGTATCATTTCCTATCTATAAATGAATCAATGTCAGACTAAGCAAGCAAGTAAAATATATTTTTGTGGACATCAGTGAGAATATTATTAATGCTGGTTGGTAAAGCACATAAAATTTAATTAGGAATAGTCCTTCAGCTCTTCCCATTAGTCGTTTACAATAATGGCTCTTCTCTTGGGACCTTCTGTACCTACCACATAAACCTTGATTATAAATCACAGTGCATCAATAACAAATTAGTAGTATAAACATAAAATCTTGATGTTGATAAATAAATTTATGAGTAAGACTACAGAGGACTTCACCTAACAAGCAACAGTCAGCTATAATCCGTGTTGGCTAAATAAGTTACTATTTTAAAGCACCTTTGGGCTCTGAGATTGTGGTGTGCATAAATGTGAGCACATCAATAACTGCTTGCATGATTATAATCTCAATTTGCAACCAGTAAATATTTGTAAATGAGTTCTCTTTTATTCTGATCCCTACACAGTAATGTTGATATTTATTATATATATTACATATAAAAAGGCAGAAGAACCCATTTTTGGAAGGATGGAAATCATCCCCCAAACATTTGTTTTCATAACTAGGTGAGGCAATGCCCCAAAGATCCTTGAAGTTGTTTATTTAAGTGATAGGATACATCAGTTCTGACTTCAAAGGAGGCTTCATATGCTTTCCTGTTGAGAATACACATTCTCCCAGCAAACATACTTAAGAGCACAGAAGTGGTATTTAGACTTCATTTTCAGACACATGCAAATGGATATTTAAATAATTTGCAACTACAGGTGTTTTTAGTGAAATGCTCTGCAAAACTGGAAGCTTAATCTGAAAATACATCTGCGGTTTGACTAAATAGAAAAAGTAATAAAATCACTAAAGAGATTCAGAAACTTTTCTAGAAAAAACCCTTGTAAGCCTTAACTGTGAGCCCAGGCTCACAGAAACATCTTCAGTGTATGACTGGAGTAAGTTTTCTCAATGTTGTGAAGCACATTCCTTGAAAGTGCCTATGAATCTATTCCTAAAAGAATAGGTCATATATTTGTAAACATTAGATTTCATTATTATGTTCACTGTAAATATGCCTGTTTACCTTAGTTTCCAAGTTAGTTTTTGCAGCGCTCAGCTCTCCTTTCAGTTGGTTAATTTTTTCATAGCTTCTGTTTATGTCGCATTTAGCTGCAACATAACAAAAACAAGTAAGAACGCGTGCTCAGTTTATAAAAGTTACATCCTTACAGAAACATGCCGCTGGTGAGAAGCCTCCATCCCAGCTTTCCAAACACAAGTCCCCTCAGAACAGCCTTGCAGGGCCACCCTGCTCATCCCCCAGGAATGGAGAGGCCCTTTGGGGTGGTCAGTGCTGCCTCCGGCCCCTCAGGACAGTGGCCATGGGGCTGACCTTGCTGGATGTATTGCCTCTTCTCCCTCGCCTGCTGCTCTGTGAACTGTATTTGCTGGAACAACGCATCCAGGTTCATTTCTGTCTTCTGGTGGAGACCGTGGAGTCGTGATGTCTTTGTGAGAGTCGTCCTGATGAGCAGAGCCCCAGAAGGACCTCAGGGCTCTGCCCTCGGCCTTTGCCTCCCTGGGATTAGGACAGAAGCCCCAGGCCACAGACGGGAGCAACCAGGACACGGCTGAGGGGACAGAGGGGACAGAGGGGGAGGTGAGGGCTGCAGAAAGTGGGGTGAGGGCACCACAGGCAGAGGGAAACGTGGGTTTTGTCTCCCCCCCTCTGGCTGGGGGAGCCCACATGGGAACACAGGGGGTGGGAGTGAGCGGGAAGGGAAGCAGCTCAGTAGGAGCAAGAGAAAGAAGGTATCTGGCTTTTCCCTCACCAATAGACACTGAACCTTGTCAAACTTGGGCAGACCTGTGAAACTGGTTTTGATGGGAGAGTTTTGATCAAACAGCTCTGACTTCTTTATTTCTCTGGGACTATGTGCTTTATACCGGCTTTCTGTCATTCAGAAGGTTTTTTTTTATTTACCCCTTCCTTTTTCTATGGAGCCATCATCATCTTTTCTTAACGTTACATCTGCTCAGATTTACTTATCTTTTGAAGGCTGATGTCTAACCTGAGCAGCTAAGGAAGGTTAAAATCTGCCATCACACAGAACACAGTAAAGCTGACTCCATAAAACTTACAGGGATCAGACTCAGCTTGGCTGCACTTCACCATTAATGTAAAATTGTCGCTGTTTCTATTCCAGTCAGTCCCAGTAAGCAAAGATCCCAGTGCAGCCCATTTTATGCTCCTCTGGAGCGTAAGTTTACTATGCTCTGAGCTCCTTCAACACTCTGGTTTGTACATTGCTATACCTGGAAATGTAAGTAGCTGGTTGACAATATAATTCATATTTTACGGGGTTTGGAAAGGATTGACTACATTCCCTGCAGGGAATGACTATGTGAAGTTGGTCCATTTGCTTTGAGGCAGAAAAAGTTTGAAGGAATAGAACTTCATAGATTTCTAGCCTTTTTAACATTGAAAAAGATTAGGATTATTGATATTCCTCTACTGTTTCAGAGTTTTCCTCAGAGGAGATACTGTCTTAGCATCGACTGCAGCAGAAAAGCTCAGAAATTAGAATTAGAAAATCTTCGACCACCAAAAGCAAAACAATATACATGACAGTACAAATGTCTTATTAATAAAAAAGCTGTTCTAAGCAGACAGAAACTGAGAATTCTGGAAAAATGTTATGCTATAGCATTTACTGCTTAAAAAGCACCATGTTACAGATGATGGTGTGCTATATAAAATGGTGCTTTTTAAAGGAAAGACATTGCCTAGGAGAGAAAATATGAGTTCTGATGAAATTTCAAATCCCTGAAACTACCACATTATGTTGCAGGAAACGCTATTATTTTTTAAATTGGAACAAAGTGCAACTGAGAGGGAAGAGTTCACAAAAGCAAATTTAGAAAATGTTTCAGAAGTGAAGCTTCCTACCCAAAGGCCAAAGGAAAAGTGGATGAGTCAAACAGGAACATTTGGTGATTGAGAGAGTGATTTGTTACACAGGTTTGATGAGTGAAAAAGTCATTTTACAAAATTCAAGAAAATGAACTGCTCTATCAGTGGATCAAGGAGAAAACGAAATGAAAAGCTTTCTTTGAGTTTTTTGAGACTTGTCTGCTTTTGTGTTTCAAACTGAGAAAGCTGCTGTTGACTGAGATAGTGGTCAGTGTCACTTATTAAAGAAACAACTGTGTTTTGTGGAGGGTGCTTCATTGCCTCTAATTATGGTAAAGGAGATGCTCTTCCTAGAAAGAAGAGTCTGACTCCAACTACACTTCTCACTGTCTGAGAATGACTATTCAGCACGATTAACAGTTCTGTAAGAGCTCCCTCAGAGACTGGAAAAGTTCAAAGTGGGACAAATATTTGACTTTAAGCTTCATAGCTTTTGACTCCTTTGGCTATTTGCCATATGCCTGATTTTTTACATGGTAAATAATTCAAAATAATAACTCAGATTTATGTAAATTGAAACATATACAAGTGATATAAGAATCAGGATCAAGGCCATTACTTCAAAGGTGTTGCTGGCTCCCATGGAAATGGATAAGATGGCATGAACCTAAATATCTCAGAACAAAAATAAAATGTGCATTACCTTTGCTCAACTCCAACTTTTGCAAAGTATAAGATCTTCTGTAAATCACGCTGTTAGAAAGGTGACTTTAATTTCATTCTGTCGGTCATATCAGTACATCCTAATCTTAATCTGTATCTTAATCACTGTGCTCTAATCAGGTCATGTCTTTTTAGTGTTCTTCAAAATTAGTAATTGCCCTTTGTAATCAGGCTGCTGTGCTAATAGTAAAGTTTCTTCTACAAGTTTCTTCTCTAGTTTGTGTAGGAAGAAGAAGAAAAGAAAGATTGTGTTTGCAATTTCAAGTCACTATAAAAATTACTGTATTTTATTTTTAAATCATGCACACTTAGATTGATTCAAAAATTGTTTTTCTAAAAGCCAAAAAGGAGACAAAAGTAAAGAATTAGAATGATAAAAGTTAGATGATGCAATAAGGTCTTCACCTTAACAAAATGTGTACTAAAAGCTAGAAATGGTGGGATTCTAAAACAAACAGATTTCCTCTTTTGGTCTTAAGCAGTGTTAGTTTGATTTTTTCCATATAGAAACCACACTGCTTACTTTTGAAACGTTATATGTATAGCATAATTTCTTACCAAACTACATCTCTCTGGTCTTCCTTTGCCCTTGGTGGTCTGTATTTCACATCTATTTTTGCACTAATTTTTTTCTACCTAACATGAAGTAATTAAACCAAATTGTTCTATGGCATAAATTCACAGCTGTCATTTTGCTTTCAGTGCTTAAGTGGTACTTCCTTTATGGTATATAGCACATATATGTGTGTGTGTGTGTGTGTGTGTGTGTATATAGCCTGAAAAAAATAGAATAAGGAAAGTGCACTAACCACTTGGAATGGAATGTTGGAGAAAGATCACAAATAGCGAGAAACCCAGTAACTATTTGTCATAAGTATGCATAAAAAACCCCACAGTCTTATTAAAAATTCATTTTATAAAGCCTTGATTTTAAAAAGTGGCGTTAGGTCTCCCATTTAAAATTTCATTTTTAAAATTCAGCCAGCAGTGTAAACTGGCAACATAAAGTGTTTTCAATATAAATAATTTTGTGGGGTGGTTCTGCCTCCCTTGCTGGCCACCCATCATGCAGCAGGGTAGGATGGAGCTGTTCTGTCTCTTCCAATGCCCGTCTCCTGCCCAGGATGGGTGGGATGGGTGGAGCAGAGGAGCAGCAGAACAAGCTCTTGAGTTCCTAATAATAAGAAGAAATGGGGGAAAAAAAACACAAACAAAGCAAACCCAAACACAAAAAACTCAACTACTTCTGAAAACCTGGAGTGGGAAAACAGGGAAAGGGAGTATTAAAATTCAGTAATAACCTATAATTTATGACCTATCTCAAATTTCCTGAGCAGCTTGGGCTTAGAACAGTCTAGTTTTTCTCTCTAGAAGAGTGAGAGCAGAAGGCCGACCTGCAAGCTGGAAGTTCTCCTTTTCCAGTAAGTGCTTAACAAGGGAGTCATGAAAGAACATCCTGTTTCTTCCTTGTAACAGCAAGGAAATAAACTGCAAAATCAATATAATATAAAATAACAGAAAATATACAAATAAATCCCTGGCAAATTATATGGAAATACAGAGAAATTAGAATGTTTCTGTTTGCCCCAAATCCTTCTGTGCCTTTTTTTTTTTTTTTTTTTTTCAGGTGACAAAATTGTGAGTTAGTGTAAAAGTCTGTGTGTGCCTATTAAACCCCCACAAGAAGCAACTTTGTATTCCCCCCTAACATGCTTGGCTGCAATGGAAATCAGTGATACCCTTTCCCACTTTGGTAGGAATGTAAACAACTTCACAACAGATGTTCTTTATAAGGACAGAGCCCGCTATTTGCATTGTGATATCTCTGTCTGAGTCTTATATCCAAGATTTTGTTTAATTCCATCTGGAAAGGCTTCGCTGGATCCCTTCGGCTTACCAAGGCAAAGATTATTCTTCTATGGTTTTAAATCTGAGTTTTGTAATTTCTTTGGTCAGAATCACACACTGCCTGCTTTCTTTGCTGGTTGGTAACTGTGCTGTTGTTATACAGGTATCCACATTACTCCTCTGTAGGAATTCAGTCTTTCATATGTTTCAGTTGTTTCTTTTATTGGATCTAATAATCTATCCTAAAACTATCATACTCTGCTATTCTGAAATATTTGGAAGAGTGACAAATCAGGCTGTTATTTTCAAACATCTATCATAGCTCTTATTTATCTTGGCATAAGGGCAGTAACTTGTCTAATGGAGAAAGAATTTTTCATATCTGGAGTGCATATTCCTGTACAAAACGCAGCCTTGAATTTGTATTTTCATAGTAAATTTTCTTAATTATCTGTCTAGGAAATTGTAGTTTGTTTTGCATCAATACTTGTTACCACTAAATTGGCACCCAGGGGAAGCTACAACAGAAACAGTGAATAAATACTTTTTATATTTTAATTGTTTGTATCTACCATTTATAAAAGAGATTTTTTCTTCATTTTGTATTAGCAGAACTCTAAATGAATTACCCATTCTTGTAATTATCCATCTTGTAATGTCTTATAAGAAGATGGGTGGCATTAAATACTCTGAAAAAAAAGCTGTTACATTTGGAGGACTGGAACTTTCATGCAAGTGATGTAATCTTGGATTGAAATGTATTAAACAGTCTGTTGAAAAGATTTCATTTCAGTCAATTAAGTATAGTATGTTTCCTATAAGCATACAATGACAGTATAGCAGCTTATCCCTTTTTGTCACATAAATTTTATTTTAATCATAGAAAAATCTTAATGGACACTGAAACTTAGAAAGTAATAATTTTACACTTATTTCATCAAAGAATTTTTTTTTTTCCATTTTAGTTGATTCTCAGAAGTTCACATAAAATCCTGCTAAATTATTAGATGAGCAGCTGTGATTATTTCTTTTAAAATATTGCAGGAGATTCTAAAATGTGTTTATTCTTTAAGCTCTATTTCTACTTGGTGCTGCACTTGTACGAAAAAGAGTATGTGCAGATGACTGAAATGAATTGGCTTTATTGTCTTTATTCACAACAGAAGTATTATTTTGCTTTTAAATTTTTGCTGTATGCATTAAAGCCATAGAGTTTCTTTGCATACCAAGAATAATGGATAACTCTTGGTTTCACAAGAGAGATACACTTTTAGGCTTGTCTGCTAATAGTTTTCATAAGATTAATTTTATGGTTCCATCCATGTTCCTTCTCAAAAATAAGACATTCCTTAGGCATTTGGAAGGTCTGGACACACGTCCATGGGTAGAATGAGGCAGCAGTAGAAATGAGTCCAAATTCCATGCAAATGCCCAAACCAAGCAAGCATTGCCTGTTTGAGGCTATCTCAGTTGGACTAAAACATATTCTGAATCTGAAAACCTGCTGTATTGAGGCTGCAGGGTCTCATAAAACCCCTCATCAAAATTGGGCCAGATGCTATTTTTTAGTGACACACAGTTTTCTAAACAAGTTTTCAATTCTAAAAGATATTGTCCCTACTCCTTCAAAATAATCAGAAAAGTTTTCAGAACAATTCTTTCCTTGAGGATATTGTGGAAGAGGTATGTTCTACCTGCAGGTTTTAAAAGCTGCTTTCCAAAATCCAACCTAATAAATAGATCTCTACAAAACTGTGCCCTCTTCTTTCTGTACAGCCCTTTGTGGGCAGAGAAACATATTTAATGAAGACTTAACAATGACAAATAACACTACATAAACTTCCTATTGATAAAGAAATTATGTTGTAATTTCATTCTTTTTTAAAGATGGCAGAAAAAGAGAGAATCTATTGCTGGGCTTCTATTCTTTCTGTATTCCTTCTCACTGATCCTTCTGGGAGATTAGCTACCTTTAATTCTGAAATTTTTAAAGGCTTCATGGCACACATCTGCATACAGATGCCAGGAATCAGTGTATAGGCAGGATAATAAAAACATTAAATTCGAGTAGAATAGAAAATCACAGCTGTGGTAAGCGAGTATTATCAATTGTGCCACATTCATAAATTAATAATTTGCATTGTATTACAGTCACTTCTTTTCAGAAGCTTTAAACATGTCTATTCACAGATTGTGTGAACAGTATGTCAGTAATTCTGCCGGGTTTGTCTTTTTACAGCTTGTCTTTTGAGAAAGAAGATAACAGAAGAAAAGTGAATCAAAATAAATAGCAAAAATGTTGCTTCCTAAAAATAATTACTTTCTTCTCATTTTGAGAATTGTCAGAATATTTAAAATATCCACACTAAGTCAGTTCTTTGAATGCAAAATTAATATTCATAGCTGAGACTGCAAAGTTTATAAAAGTGAATAACACATAGTATTTTCACACGTGTTTTCACATATGTTTTGGCCTATTCTTATTTCTTTTTTTGAAAAAAATTGTATCATACCTATGCCACTGTTGATGGTGGTTTTAACCCTCCTCCTTCATTGCTAAAAGAAATAAACATATCTTAAATACCAGCTTAGAAGCAGTGGTTGTTGATTGTGAATGCTGTTGGATCTTCCAGTGCTGCAAAAAGGGAGGGAGGGAGGGTTCTTTAATCAACGGGCTTTAATGGTGAAGAGGTGAAACACCTGATGCACATACATTTTAGATTTGATATCTTTATTTCTAGGAATAATTTAGTATGATAACATAAGAATCATAGGCATAGAGAGCTGAAAATCACAGCAGGGGATTGTCTGTTTTAAACGTAGAGTTAGGACAGAAGGAGAGCACCAGGCACAGCCTGACAGGGACAGGGAACTGCATGGACAGAACTTCTCAGCAAGTCCTGCCAGATTGCTGTACTGCCTAGCTCTCCCTGTACTGTATTTATTATCTACAATAAACATACTCAATTCCTCCACACTTTCTGCATCAGTCATATTTTCTTAGCCTTTTGACTTTGTTTATTTCCCCATTTTCTCCATCTTTGGTGTTCTTAGATCCTTTTCTGTTGGGCGGCTTCTTGGCCAAACATGCCTTATTCTGCATGTGTGCATTAGATTTATTGTCACAAAATGTACCCTGTTGCTCTTGCACTTAGGGAGTATTCCACGTAGTGTTTCCCATTCATCCTGGTATTATGAATTCTGTCCCCTCCTCAATACTTACTACACATGGAGTTGTGCACATTTGGTAAATACATTCTTTACTCCACCTTCCAAAATGTTAAAAACACTAACCAGAGAATGGCTACCTCAGATTTCTGTGGGATCCCTTTTGTACAATTCTCAAGAGAAAGCTGAAGACTGTTCATGGAGAGCAAGTTTTCACTGAGCGATGGAATCACTCTGATAATGATCTGATAATGGTGAGGACTGTGGACCATATGGAAGACCAAGATCATGGCTATGCTGGATCGGGTTGAAGGCATACCTATCCCATCTGTGACAGTGGTCTGTGTGAGATTGCTCTTCCACCAGTATGACCTTTCATTTTGCAATTATTTAGATGTAGAAAACAGTTTACTTCTAAGACTATGTCACAGGACATTGTGAAAACCTACTGTCAGTGTAAAAATTCTGTAAAATTGTCAAGGTGCCACATATTTACTGCTTCATTTCCATCCTTATGGTCGGCTGCTGTATCAGGGAGGGAAGGTAAATAGTGTGAAATGCTCAGTTTGTGAAAAACCAAGGTTGACTTGTGTTTTATAACTGTCTATTTTTCTTCGAAGTACCTGCAGTCTAACTGTTTAATAATTTGTCCTGGTACCTTTATAATCTGTCTGGTGTAAAATTCTCCCAAAGAATATAGAAAAACATTAAGTTCAGCCTGACATATTTAACCAGGTACTTCCCAGTCCTTTGTGAACTCTTAAGGCTCTAGCAATCCAGAAATGTCTTTGAAGGATTCCTGCATATTTGTAAGCTTAAAAGGATGAGGTTCTATCAGCACGAACACAACTAAAGGTTTAGCAAGTTATTTCTGTGTTCTGGCCAATACTCCTGATTCCTTGTTGAGATTAATTTAATTATGCATCAAGGCACAACTCACTTTTCTGGGGAGGCCTGAAGGACATATGGGACAGAAATGTGTCAGTCTTCTCAGAGTCATACTCCATACCCTTTCCTAGTTCATAATGGACCTTTACAAGAGTGATATAAAAACATCATGACAAAGAACTGAGATGGGATGGCTTGCACAGTTAAATCCAATATGAACACATTATTAAAAGGGAGCACAAAAGTAGGGAAACAGAATACCAGGAATGAAATGGAGATTAAGTACAAAATACTACAACAGAGTAGGTAAGATTTAAATAGCAAATTGTCTCATTTTGCAATGGGGATAGTGACTAAGAATAATAAAAAGGTGCTTAAGAGAAATGGAGACGGAGCAATGGAAGTTTCCATAAGTGAGCTATCAGCTAAACATAGCCTCCTTACTGCCATAAAATGGAGTGGGTTAAACAATGCCCGTTTCAGGGCGCTGAAGGAATCCTCAAAGGCTGCTTTGCACCAAATGCATTTGCAGAAATTTCACGTGTATCAGTTCAATTCAGGGCTAACTCAATACAACTAAAGACTGATAAAGGTATTCCCTGTATTGATAAAAAGGAAGAGAGGTGGTCAAATAAAATGCAGGCATGATGGTTTGACCCCACCACCGAGCAAGGTCTTAGAGCAGATTTTGAAGGAAAGAATTATCAGGGCCCTAGAAGTAAATGGATAGTGGGAAATACTGCAACATGAGTTTATCAAGGGCAGATCATATCAGACTAACTTAATATCTTTATTTGATAAGATAATTGTCCTAGAGAAGAGTAATGCAATAGACTTAATCTACCTTGATCAAAATAAGGCATTATACTGGTCATTGGAGGAAGTTATTGAAGGTGGAAAAGATGAGCTTTAATGCAAGCACCAAAGGTGGAGGAAGAACTGAGTAAAGGATTATATTAA
Organism: Serilophus lunatus; assembly: GCA_013399895.1. Lineage (NCBI taxonomy): Eukaryota > Metazoa > Chordata > Aves > Passeriformes > Eurylaimidae > Serilophus > Serilophus lunatus. Next base: position 2,872,457 of record VXBA01005019.1, read on the forward strand.
AAGATGGGTCTGTTAAAAATGGCAATATCAAAATTAAAAGAGTTTGCTTGTAGAATTCCTCTAGCACTGATCTTGGCACTGATTTAAGTAGTATTTTTGAACTTGATAAAAGTAGGAGAATAGATATGGCCCTAAGAGATGACACGAGATTGGAATGACTAGCAGATTAAAAAAAAAAAGACCTCATAGACTGACAAAATGGAAACCTAACAGTATGGAAAGCAGGGCAGGATGCTTGGGGATTAATATCATGTTCTTTTAGTATCAGCTGGTGTCTTGATAATTGCTCTCAATGGTAAGGAGAAGAGGTTTAATGCATTAATCAGCTGTGGTGTGACCATGAGCCATTATTATGTCATGGCCATGGAGCCATTTCAGGGTATATTGGATGAAGGATTTTCAGTGAAGAAAATAAAGTGTTATTATTGTTTTACAAGGCTTTGGTAAGACAACTCTCAGAATATTGTTTACAGTTCTCATGACCCACATTGATGCACAGCAGGTGCAGAGTGGGATGGTTAGGGTAAAGGAGTACCTATTTTCTCAGCTGAAATGAAAATAGCTTATCTGGCAAAACAAAGCTTGAAAGGGCATATGGTTATGTCTTTATAAGTACATGTGGGAGTAGATGTGAGGGAAGACGACTTTTATGTTAAAGGATAACACTGTTTCAAGATCAAATACTTACAAACAATTATGAATAAATGAGAAATTTAAAAGACGGTTCTTGGCAATCTGTGCAAAGCTCTGGAACTGCTTATAGACAAGGTCATGAAGGCAGGGACCTGAACTACTTCCAGATGGAAATTTATAAATTAATAAAAGTGTGTGTGTGACATAGCGAAGTGATCGTGGGTCACAGACTATAAAGTCTGGGATACAAAGCCTTGGATACTTACTCACATTGCCAGAGAAGCATAATGGGAAACTTGTTTGTGTACATTCCTTACACAGTCTCTAAAAAGAAATGTTTTTAACTGGTCCATGTGCCAACTCTTCTGTTCTGCATGTAGCAGGACTTTTATCTTCCTTCTTGGTGCATAGCAAGCAAAGGGGCATACTAGCAAAGAGGCTGCCCTTTCTTGAAGTGTAAGATGGGCAGCTTTTTAGGATGTCAGGTGTTAACTGGTTATAACTTGCTTTCATGCTCAAGGTTAAATTGATCACCTGATTGAGATTAGGAAGCACTTCTCTAAGTCAATATTGGTTGGAGTTATAGAGGGTATTGTATTCCTCTCTAACATAAACTGTCTGGAAGAGGATGTGAGTTTTTACTTTGTGAAGTATCTGCTCTTGCAGACTGATAAGATCTTCCAAGAGTTTCCTCTGAGTAAGAAAATTTTACTTTTTTTGATGTAGCATAGAGCTGAATAAGAGGCAGTCAAGGACACTTCATAGGGATTCATTTGAAAAAGAAAAGGTTGATCATTTTTGTGGATCTGAAATTTCTGAGACCCTATAGCAGAAAAAGCCCTTTAATTGGGTATTCTAACTCAAAGAATTAAAAAAGCATTTTAAAGGGTATCACATTTTGTTAACTAGGATTCTCAGGGTTTTCTAGCTTAAATATTACACTAATACACTTACAGATGCTTCATCTTCTCACTAGATTATTTGTGTTCTTCAGACTTTGTAAAATCCATTTTATAGTAACTACACCCATTTCTTTATTTCCTGTTTTGCTTTCTTGACTACTACTACCTGGAAAGTAATACTTGAAAAGTGAAAGTGCTTTATCTCACCAAATGCAGAAGAGGTCTATGGCAATTAGGCTCCTAACTCACTCGTCAGAGTTAAGTGGATACAATCAGATGGGATTTAAATGTATTGTATTTATAATGTTTAGTTCTAAATATTGCTTTTTACACAAATATAGATCCTCATATAGGTCCCAAAGGACGTAATGGTGTTAAAAATCTGCTAGGTAATTCAGTGTGAATTATTGACATACTTATGCTTGTAGTGGTTGTGCTGACATCTTTCTTGCCACTAATAAAAACAAGATACTCATTTTATCTCTGTATTACTTCTTGAATTCTGAATAAGTGTACTTTGAAATTATGCAGTTTATTTTTCATAACCTATACAGTGGTATTGATGTATCAGTTCTGAGATGTGGTTTATCTCTTGCAAACCAGGAAACCGAAGTTTGAAAGTTTTTTTAAAGCACAGATTACTAAATGACAATATAATCTACTGCTACTCAGTCTGTCCCTCTCCTTACATTTCTTGTCAAAAAAATAAAATAGCAGATTGATAAGTCAGCTCAAATCTAGTCTGTATCTGTTTTTTTGAGTCCTATCTCGATAAATTATCTTTTAAGATAAATTATAATCTTATAAAAATACATAATATTTTACATTTAATTATTATATATAAGTCTTCACTGAAAGATAAATTGTCTGAAATTATCTTTCAGTGAAGAGATGGCCTGAAACAAGTTGATATCTCTAAACCTGCCAGTCTTCCAGAATCTTCCTGTGGCATTTCCTTTATCTAAGCAAATGTTTAGTTTTCTGCTGGTGAAACAAACAGCAAAATCATAAAAATATTTTTCCTTTCTTCTTCATATTGTTGTGTTTATGGAGTCCAATGTTACAAACCATGGAACCTTGTAAGAAATAGTTGGCAGTTGCCTGGCATATGGAACTTTCTAAATCCAAACCTCTCATAGATGGAGAACTGTTTCTCCCACGTTTCTCAGTCCCTTTTGAGTGCCATCTGGAACAGCAATAAAATATAGCTAACTCTTTTTATTATCATCTTTGATACATAAATCCAGATGAAAATAACTTTTTTTCCCCTAATAAACTGTGTGATTAAATTTAAGCTGAAAAGTTTCTGTTGAGTCATTGTTGTGATTTAACCCAAGCCAGTAACTAAGCACCACACAGCTGTGTCCTCACTCTCCCTGCCTTATTCTCATCTTAAATCCAAACCCAACACTGTACTGGCTATTAACTCTACTTAGCCAAAACCAGGATGGACATTTTAAGTTTCGTTGTTTTAAGTTTTGGTTAGAAACAAAGGCTTTCTGAAAGCAATGCTATTTTAGCATTTTAGATGGCATAACACTCTTCTTCACACCTCAGCCCCCTTATTTTTGTTGTCTTAATTACTGCTATCAAACATTTATTTTCCTTTCATTCCACAGGAAAACTCTGATACATACTTGAGCACTTTCAAGCTTTCATGTTCCTGATCTCAAAAAAGTTCTGCTGCTAATCAGACACCAGTATCTGTTGGCAAGAACTTAGTTACCTTCTCGTCCTGTTACTTGTGTGCTGTACATGTGTCCAGATCACCTCAGACTAAGTCGTCTGAGCATTCAGTCATCTCCTTTCAAGGCCCCTGTTGGAAACCAGGGCAGGGCTGAATTTATAAATCCACCCACAAGATGGAAAGGGAACTCTATTTTGTAATTCACAAGGAGTCAATACAGTCTTTCAGCACTACCAAGAAACTGTGTTTCTCTGCAAAAGTATTGGATTGAGACCTTGAAATGTAGTAAGAATTTGGTAATTTGGGTTGAGAAAGGGGACACCAACATCTCAGCAGGATTCTGAACTAAGGATTAAGCCTAACTCTTTTCAGTGATTCCCTTCAGGCATTCTGTTCCACCTTCAGTTTAGGATTTATTGACTCAGAACTTCTGCTAGTTAAAAGTATTACTTATAGATGCTCAAGAGAGTTATACAGACTGAGGCAAATTCCTCTGTGTTTGACACTTAACATTTTTAGTCAATATTTGTCAACTGCGACAGTCCACATAAGGTAGAAATCTTACAGAAAGAACACTTGTGGTTATTAAAGGAAATCTTGCAAGAAGAACGATTTTGGTTATTCCTCTGGGGGAGGAATATCCTCCTGCAGGGATTTTTTTTCTTTTATTCCTGTAGGATAAAAGGAGTTTTAAAAATTAAGTGTTTGGGATTTTTTTTCACTTTTAAAAAAGATCGAAACCTCAATTTTAAATTAATATTGACTGAGCAGTCAACACATTTTCAGCTTGCTTTCAATACAGTGTGTCTGTGCCGAAGTGAGCTATTTCAGATGTCTGAAAAAGCATTGCTTAATGCCTGCAAGCACTGTCAAAAATCAATAACTTTGAAATTTGTGCTATTTGTACTTTAAGTTTGGCATATCACTTTAATTCAGTCTGTTTACAGTAGATTAAAAGTGGGTATGGACAAGTTTCACAAAACACATAAATGCGTTGGAAAATATTCCTTTAAATTAAAGAGAAAATATAATTTTGATATTTGCAATATTAACTGGATCTTTATTGAAGCTCTGTGGAAAAAAAAGGACAGATTCAAAATATCAAAATATTATGTTTTAGTGATGACATAAAACCTGCAGATAGTGGCAACAATCATCCTGAAATATTTTTTCCATATTGAAAATGTTTTAAGAATTAAAAGTATAAAAAAGGAAAAAGAACTCCGACTAGCTGCAGTCATAGAGATTAGAATGTAATCGAGTTCAGAAATCATGCTATTAATCTCAATTGCTTTGGATTTTTGTAATTCTGGTAATATCATGCTTACATTTCATTCTGGCAAGATGCCATTACTGTACATGTTTAAACAAGTTTGCAATATTTTGTTATAAATAGTGTTCCACTGGATACCTAAACAAATCAAAAACTTGGAGGGGTCACACTGTGAACATATAGGTAATTTGTTACAGCTTTAAATTTACTATAAAGTATTTACATTTTATCTTAACATTTTGTCTGCAGTTTTTTTTCATCTTTCATAAATTAACAACTCAGAAATTCCTATGAAAATGAGTTCATCAGAAACTTCCTTCTTTTCCTTACTTGGGGCTGGAAACTTTTTGCCATTTATGAAATAAATTATACAGCTCAATTACTCACGTCTACAGCCATTGCTGAGTTCAAAAGTACGGCCTTTAGAAACGTTTTCAGGTATGGCTTTGGTGTGCCTGCTTAAAGAAAATGGCAAATCCATATCCCTCACAGATGGACAGAGTGTTTTACTGCCAAGTTAGGATACAGTTTATTTAGGGATGTTCAGAATGCAGTTACAGGTAAACGAATTTTAGGATCAAGTTTAAACAACATCCAGGAAATTTAAGTATTTCATCTTCATAATTTAGAAGCATGCATTGTTGTTTTTCAGATGAATGATTTCTGCCAGTAAAACTGGAGGACAGTGGGAACTGGAAGTACCATCAGTTGGCACCCTGGCTTTCAGACTTGCCTCCAGAGTGGCCTGTGTTGTGTGCGTGCAGTGCTCCATCACAGTTTTACAGCACTAGCAGAGAAGCCAAATAATGGGATTAGGTGGTATTTTCATAGAGCAAACAGGTCTTGATTTTCAACACCGTTTCCATCTGATAATGAATTGGATTACAGGAGAATTATCTCATCACAAGGTCCTTCCTAAACTATATCAAAAACCCCTGCATGTGTAATTAAGAAGACATTGTTGCTGACTCAAGAAATACTTAATCTTTTCTTTCCAAATTCAGTAAGTATCTTTTATGACTAAACATCTAATTTCACATTCTGATGTTTGTTCATTTTTTCTAATGTGTTTGCAGCTATTCAGAAAACTACATAAGCAAACCACTAAACACCCTCCTCAACCACTGCAAATTAAAAAAAAAATCCATCACAAACCACAGAAAAAAACACAACTCACAAAAACACACAATTCCTCCACAAATGCCAACAAGCCACAAAAAAAACACCCTCCCCCCAAAAAACTCACAAAGCAAACAATAAAACCCCAAATATTGCTGTCCCTTTAGTAGAGAGACTGCTACATGCAGTGGATGGTGGATATCTGAGAACAGTCAGTTTTGTTTCCTCAGTAGGACAAGTGCTCAAGGCATTTACAAAACTAGTTTCTTCCACTTCCCTTTTTCTCTGATCTCCTTTCACCTCCAATATAAATATCTTGAGATTTTTTGTACCCAAAATTTCTTACCTCAGAGGAAGACCTATCAAACAGAGATTGTAGAAATTAACACTGACAGAGTCACTAACCTTTTGAGAAACTTCCAATAAAATTACAACTTTGGTGATACCATCGGGAGAAAAATTTATTTTACTCGTCAGGGTTAGTCTAGCAAATGTATAGAAAAGCAGCTTTGAAAATCCAAGATGATAATTTTGCCTTTGGTCACTAAATTCTAAAATGACTTTAACCTCCATGCATCTTTTTTGACTTCCCTACACAGGGCAGGAGTCAGAGCAGATTTGGTCCTACAGTTTAGAAGAAGATATGTACAGTAAGTGAAAGCAAGCTATTCCTCTATGATTTAATAAGCTGCTCTGTAAACGTGCGTGTATCCGGTGTGGCACGAACAGTGAAAGTTGAATACTCATCACTAGCTACACCTGAGAACATTTGAAAAGAAAATCTCACCTACGCACCATTCTATACATAGACTTTTCATCACTTTCAATTAAACATGGGAAGGAAATTAATCTACATGTAAGTGAAGGAGCATGCAAACACAAGATAACAGCATTCTCATTTTTAACATGGATTTTCTCGGATGCCGGTCAAGAATCTGATTTCAATGTTCTGTAATGTTAGTGCTTTCCACAGTTATGTTTCTAAAGAGGAAGGATGTTATTTATATTCTTACAGCAATAGACAATTAGAATAAATAGTTTTCTAGCTGTTGTTTTTCTGTAAAGACTATGAGGTTCACAAAGTGTAAATATATTTTATATAATATAAGGTAGGGTTTCCTGTCCTGTGGTTCAAGATTTATACAAGATTTATACAAGACTAAGGTGCTGGCAAATCATTGAAATTTTAAAAGACAAAAGGAAGATTTCGAGTCAACAAACCGAACTATGGCTTTGCTTGAATCACATGAGTTGCTAATGTCCAGGAGGTCTTAAAGGTTGATGCTGCTGGTGTATTTTTTGGAAGCCGAAGTTTCAAATTATGCTGTTCTAGCATCCGAACTGTATTGCCCTAGATTTTATAGGCACTACTACTTAATATATGCTATTCCATTCTTTTTTGGTCGTCTTTTATACTTTTACCTAACTGCATCACATCTTTGCTGGCTGTATCCCCTAGTGCCATGGAATTTAGCGCCTCGTTTTGCTGAGGAGGCAAGGAATCCCCTCCCCCGTTAGCCTGCATTGTCCCTACCAACAGCCAGGGGCCGGTATTATCCCATTTTTAAAGCAACAAGCCATAAATCGAGGGGTACAAGGATTGGTCTGTCCTGGCAACTTTCCTTACCAGTTTGGACAAACATCAGTGTCTGTGCCTTTATATCAGTATTTAGAGTTAAACAGAATTACTTCTATAAGATACAGAACTTCAAAAGTGGCTGCAGTTTGCATTTTTAAGTGTAACTCGTATGTTGTGTTTCTTAACTACAAAGTGAATTCACAGAAGAATTTTGGAGCTTTTTTTTCCTCTATTTTCCTTTTTTTTTTTTTTCCCCTCCCCCTTCCAGGTGGCCTGTTACTACATCAACACAACCTCTGGTGAGGACAGGGAAGCAGGAGTTTAAGAAAAACTTCCCAGGCACGAACAGCTGTGGGAATTCACTACCAGGTCTGCTTAAAACAGGGGCAGGGTGTGCAGTGTGAGGACAAAACTTTCCTTTCTTAAACTTTTGCATCAATTAAGTCACTTAATGATCTGGATTGCACTTCTACGTGTTTTTTATTGCATTGCTGTGTGAATGCTCATAGCTTACTTTGCTTTTATGTTTTTTCTGATACTTACTGAAAGCTCTAAACCCAAGTAAATGACAGGTTCAGTAAAAACTCAATCTTTCTTTTGCACTCCAAAAGCCCATTCAAGGCTTCATAAGCCCCTCAAAATTGATTTTTGGAGCACTGTTATTTAATCTGCCCTTTACAAAACTTTAATGCCTTGAGCAAATCCTTCTTGCCTTATTCCCACCACAAGGCACTTTGACTTTATGGTAAGCAGATAAATGTAAGACAAAAATTGCAATTCAGATTGTTCCCCCAGTCCCTTGTAATTCTCCAACTTCTCTATTCTTCCTTTCTCATTATTGAATAAAGCCTCCTGTGTAAACACTACTTTTTGTGCTCCAGTGGCACACAACTTTTTCCCATCAGTTGCTTGCTCTCCCCCACCTGCTAGATATGACTCATTAGTTCAGCTTCAGCTTTGCTTCACCTATTCACTCCCCAAAGAATTACATTTAAAGTTCATGGCACTGCTCTTATTCTCAGCATGCTTTCTCTTCACATACCTAGCAGCGCTGCAGATAATACTGTGCAATGTTCCCTGGGCTCAGGGGCTCCAACTTCAATATTTTCTTGCAGAGTTCAGTCTTTAAAAGAAGGCCTATGGCAGAGTGGCAAAAGGCATCTGCAGCTAATATAGACCAATGTATGAATTCAACTTTCTTGTCAGCTCACTGTTACAATGTCACTGAAGTGCTCCCAGCCGGAGCAAGCCAAAGCAGGGCTCCAATACTTCTGCAAGTGCAACTGACTGCAAAACAACGTCCACTGCGTTTGGGCGAGGTCTCTGAACATGACACCCTTGTGGGAGTTTGCTGTCAACCACTAATTTACATGCAAAGGAGGAGGCAGAAGGACATTCAGTAAAACTTAACGCGGCAAAGTTACTGTTCTGACATTGCACACTGTATGCCTGGCTTTAAGGACCAGATGATCCTGACTACAGCTTGCTGTTGCTTGATGCTTTTGCTGCATTCAGAGAATTTGGGACCTGGCTGCAGTGTGACAGAAAGCTTTAAAGTGCCCAGTGTTACGGGTTACACTTTCCTCAACCTACTTTCAAAGAAAAGTGTTTGAAGCACTGTCTTTTACTGAAGTTTTAGTATCAAATAACCCCACTTTGTCTTTTCCTCATGAAAAGTTTTCAGTGAAAGAATACCAGCTATTGTATAACAGCTTCCAACTAGAAAGAACCCAGTAACTAAAACTACAGAAATACTGAAGTACTAGCAGTTAATGCTGGCAGCAAGTAGCTTGAAGTAGTTTGTTCTGTCTCGCACATTATTTATACAATGGCCTTTAAACAATAATTAAGTGGTGATTGTGTTGTCGTCTTTCTTTTAATAAAAAGCTTGTCCTTTCCAGCTGTACCTTCTATATGTTATATTAATTGTCCTCAAATGTTTTTCTGAAACTCAACAGAATATTAAAAAACCTTAAATATATTTGAAATGTTTGTATTAAGTACTTCTTATTCTTTTCTTTTTCATTTGACTGAAGAAGCTCGTGTGTTGAGTGATTGACAGATACAGATTGTAAGGTGGACTTTGGCTTGACTGAAGTCAACAGCAAAGCATTCATTGACTTAATTGTACCCCCAGAGGAGGTAAAAGGCAATTGGAAAACAATGTGCAAACTGCAGAAGGATTATGACTCCAACCGCAGAGTGGCTTATGGGGTTTTGCTTGGTACATTTTTAAATTCTTGAAAAAACTGATAATGATTTGTGGCGCAGTCTACATAAACAATACAAATACAACATGGCACGTCAGTTAAGGAAAGCTGCATTCCTTGTATGCTAATGGAACACCAGTCCAACATGCAAGTGACTTCATCTACCCAAAACCACAGCGATCCTCTACAGAGAGAGTAAAGTACTGGTGTTGTATCAGGCTAATTTTTAGGAGATGGAAATTAGTTTAGTAATAAATGGAAAGGATGGTGTTTACATAAAAAACACTAGAAATACATTGACAAATTTTAGAAATAGTTCCACATCTGAAAGAAGAAAAAAAAGGTAGCTGCTGCTTTAGAACAAAATGTCCTCGTGATTTTCAAGAAGCTTTCTCACACCTATGGTTCTGTTAAAGAGTGTGCAGCATTTGGATATTCTGAGCAATTGTTTGAAGCCTGGACTTTCTTTTTAGATTTTCTTTTTCAAACACGGCTGCATTTTAAACTTTTTTTTGATTCAAACCTTTTAACTTTTTTTTTTTTCAATTTGGGTGGTAGTTTTCCAGACATAAGTCACAATATTGGCAGGAAGAGTGCTTAGGGACAATATTCAGAATTTTGGGTGCTCGTGTTCCAGCTGTCTTGGTATTTCTGAACTGTCAGTGACATTTTATTCGACTTCTAACATTTAAAATGTGATTTTAGTTTTACTGTAATAGTAAACGCCTCACAAAAAGCGTGTTTTATTACAGCAAAAGTAGCTATTAATGCAGAGATTTACGATGTGTTGCTTTTATATGTCAAATAGCTTGTATATGTATATAGATTGTATATATGGTTTTGTAAAAAGTTGCCTGGATTTCAGTCTTGTTTTTGGGTGCTATACTCTGCTCTGAATGGTGCAGGTATCCCTGACTTAGACTTCTAAATAACAGGAGAATCATGCTACTTTTGTATTAGATATACAGAAAACTTCTATACAAAGCTTATCATGTGCTATAATGGTGTGTCAAAATTACCAGTGAAGAAGTAATCATCTCTCTGTATCACCCAGTTCAATTTGTATTGAAGTGTTTGGAAGGTCAATTTGTTTCATTAAATAGCAGTTACTTGAAAAGCTGAAGCTGGCTCGAATAGTCAATGCTATCACCAACTTAGCACCTTCTAATTATCCTGAAATACTCTAGAAATCTAGTCATTGTCTTTGTTTCTCCAATTACATCCTTGTACGTGCAGCAGATAATAGATTTTGTGACTATATAATAGTATGTGCCTCTTCATATTAAACAACCAAAACACAAAACTTGTGACTTCATCAGTTGCAACTTGACATCACTATTACAACTAGTACTCTGCAGAGCGGTTTGGTTTGGTTTTGATTGGAGGTTGTTGTTGGTTTGAGGTTTTTTGTGCGGGGTTTTTTTTTGGTAGAAATATAAATCTGTCTGTTAAGAAAAAGTGGCAAGAGAGGAAAAAACTACGACAAACCAAACAGAAAAAAAAAAGCCTCTTCCATTTGGGTTCTGTGACTATTTTACTCTGTATACCCTGGCATATGCTAAGCTTTAAGTAAGTGTTTCTGAAGTACCTTACAACAGTTTAGCTCCATCTGCCATCCAGTTTTTGCTGTAAAAGTGGCCAGCCTGATCATCTTCCATCTCATGAGGCGAGGCAAACTCCTTTAGGCAAAATTTATTGCGAGGAGAAGCAAATTCCTTAAGTCAAATGGGCCAAATGGCTCGTTGACAAAACTGCCAAGGAAAGTATATACATTGGCTTTTTTCTTAATTAAACAAAAAACCACCACCACCAAAACCACTCATTTGGTTGCAGCTAGAACGTAAAAACACCTGAATCAAATTTTTCACGTATGAAAACAAGGAAATCTGGAAACTCACGCTATTTTGGGCTAATTGCATTTTGTTGTGCTTCGGGAGAGCGGTACATAGTAGCAACTATGGGAAAACCACTAAATACTTCTCTGTTTGAACCATCTGTCACGAATATGGGACATATGTTCGCTTTGTTTATTCAGGAGCCAAGTGGAAGCCGATACACCCAGCTCGGGCCCCGGCCGAGGGCTGGACCGCGCCGAGCACCGCGCAGCGCAGGGATGCGAGTCTCGGCTCCACTGAGGGCTGCGGGGGAGGGACGAGCCGTGTCCCCTCCGCCCCCGGGTCCCTGCGGGACGCCCCGGGCTTCCCCCGCGGGCGGCGGGACCGGCAGGGGGAGGCCGTGGCCGCCGAGCCCGGCGGAGGGCGGGCGGGCAGCGAGTCATCCCCGAGGGCCGCGCCTTCCCCCGCCTCGCTCCGCCGGCGGCGGCGGCCGCTCGGGAGCGCTCCCGGAGCCGCGGGGGGCTCCGGTCTGGGCGGCGGGANCTTTGCCCGCCGCTGCCGGCGGTGACATCCGCACCCATCCCCGCCCCGCTCCGGCGGCCAGCGCTCCGCGCAGGCTGCGCGGCCCCCGCGCTCCGCCCCGGCCCCGGCGACTCAATAAAGTTGCGGTCCGGGGGGTGGAAGAGGAGAATTGCC
>VXBA01005019.1:2884550-2996205 GCA_013399895.1 Serilophus lunatus
TCCCGGTCCCTCCCTGGGAACAGGCGCTGCCCACCCAAGGAGGCGACCGGCGCTCCTGCCCCGCTGCTGCTCGCTCGCACACACAGACACACACACACATACACCCGTGCGTGCGCCTCTCGCTCCCGCACTGGAGTCAGTGCTTGTGCTTGCAGGTTGCTCAGACCTGAAACCTAAGGAAAAAGCTCCGCGTTTGCGTCGCTGCTCCTGCCGCTGGTGCTGGTAGCGGTGAAGAGGAGAGGGAGTTGTGGTTTTGTTTTTTTTTTCTCCTATTGAATTCGATGGATCTGAACTTCGAGCCTTTGGACCTCAGCGGTTTTGGAATATATATATGCTGATCCTCTTTGTAGTGACACATCAAGTCGTTTGGAGAAACCATCCGAAGACAGCAAGATGTTTCTCGTTCTCATGTACTTCGCTTTGCCCTTAGTGGGTAAGTTGCTGGTGCCTGATTCTGGGCTGTACATCGCTTCAAAAAGCGAAGCGTAGGGTTTATGGGATCGGGAGCCTGACGGTTGTCAGTCTATTGTTTAGGCACAACAGTGAAGTTTCCAGTAGTTTTTAGGGCTCTGCCTCACATCAGTTAGCCCGGTCTACATTTCAAGCTCTGTGAGGTTACAGACTTCAGTACTTGCCTGTCTAGCCTCTCGTTAAATTGGATTCTTTCAAGTTACAGGGAAACTTTTCATTTAAATAAAAGAAGGCTGCCTGGGAAGGTGGGGGGTGACAAGAGCCAGCTGAAGGATTACCTCTTCACCTGAACCTGGCAGTTTGCCCGACTGCTAGTGGTTTGCAGCCCGAACTGATTTCCTTTCACAGGAGATGTTTGCGTTTCTATCTGCGTGTGTCTGAGGGAGCATGACGGGGGGCACGATGGAGAGGAGAGAGTTAATGTAATTTGCTTTGTTCTCCTGCAAAAGCATCATACGGAGGGAGAACTGGAGGGGGGAGAGTAATAAATTCTACCTTTATAGATCTAGAATAAGCAAAAATGTGTACAGCCTTTAAAAAGTCACTGACGCAAAGACAGGCTAGTATCAATCAGTGAGGATACTTATCTGTCTGAGCGGGTTGTTCCTGGATGTAATTGAAATTACAGCAACTCTCTTATGGAAAGTGAGGCTGAATATTTAACCCTAAATTAAACCTTCGAATGGAAAGCTGATTCGGTTCACCAAAGTGGATCTCTGGAATAAGGAACGCTTGTTTTGTCAGGCACATTAATCACTGTGAGTTTTCTTGGTTTTTGTGTTCTCTTATAAATCAACATCAGGGTTAAAACATACCGTTTCCTTGGGGTCCCCCCAAAGTAGATTTAAGCCCATTAAGAAACCCCGTGTGCCTTTTCCTAAGGCGTAGCATGAAGCCAGGAGCTTTGCAAGGTGCTGCCCGCGGGGTTGGTCGCATGTGCTGAGTGAGGAGGCGCCCGGTGCTTCCCAGATGCTTCTTCGGAGCCTCGGTTAAATCGGCCTCCTCCCTCAAAGAGTGTGTGTTGGTTTGTGTCTCCTCTCTGTAGATGTACTTTTGTCTGCAGAAGTGAGCGGGCTGCCTGGGGGGGACCGCCTCGACTGCGTGAAAGCCAGCGATCAGTGTCTGAAGGAGCAGAGCTGTAGTACTAAATACAGGACACTGAGGCAGTGTGTAGCCGGCAAAGAGAGCAACTTCAGCCGGGCCACGGGCCTGGAGGCGAAGGACGAATGCCGAAGCGCCATGGAAGCTCTCAAGCAGAAATCTCTGTACAACTGCCGCTGTAAGAGGGGCATGAAGAAGGAAAAGAACTGCCTGCGCATTTACTGGAGCATGTACCAGAGCTTACAGGGTACGTTGCAAAGCACAGAGCCGTTCCACTGCCCTGATGATGCTGTGGGTGGGTTTGCAGCCGCTCACATCCGCAGTTAGCGAGAGCCACTGAGGCTACCCCGGGGTCTGACCCCGGAGCTCACATTGTGCTCTTCAGCTGCCAACTGAGGACCTTTCATCCGCCTCAGGGCCAGCTGCTGCTCCGTCTCCTGTTGTTGGGAAATCCACAATGAGAGTTTCCTCCAGGGGACCCAGCTGACCTTTCTAAACCAGAGTCAAAAGATAAGGGCATTAGCATGTGCAAGAGCCACAAAAACAGTCATTTGGAGACATTTTCCTAATAGTATTAAAACTCCTTAATTAGGATTCACATAACAAGATCACGGAACACTGGAACTAGTTTCTTAGCTTTTTGCTGAAAGCTGAATGTAATATTGAAGAGCAGCATTATGTTAAGGAAAAGTTTATTCTTTCTTTTCCTGTATTTCCTAGCAATATTTCCTTGGCATGCCGTGGCAGAACCACCTCCAAAGTTTATGGTTCCTAGGGTTTAGTTGTGCCAACGAGAAACGATGTGACAGTGATTGACTTGAGACTCTTACTCATATCATTGCCAAATTTCCCATTCTCTACTGAGAATAGCTGAGTCCTCAAATGAGAAGCAGCATTTTTACCCCTGTTTTGCTGTGGCCCTGGAGTTGAAGGTGTAGCCTTTCACTTGTGTGGCCTCCATTGAACTCTGTTTGTTTGTTCTATTTACTTCTTCAGAAAGGGTAGTAATCCCTTTATCTTTGTTTTTCCATATGTTTTAATGAGTTGAAATATATATTTTTTGCTAACTGTTATAGTGGACATTTTCTGCATTCAAAAATGTTTCTCTTCCAACAGCATCTTGTTAGGAGGGTTTTATTCCCAAGATGCTAGTTTTTTGGCTGCTAGCTGGGCTTCTCTGAAAAAGAGCTCTGTTCTAAGGGTGAATAAAGAGGAACATCCTTGCTACAGCTTCTCTCCTGCTGGCATGAGATGGGACAGTCCCAATGATGTCACAGACTGTCTCTGCAAATTATGACCTTACCCAAGGAGGAAGGAGAGATCTAGTGACAGGGATAAACAACAAGATTAATTCAGATATTTTTATAGATAATTCTTTGAGGAGAAGTCGCCACACGAGCAGGTTAAAGGGCAGTACATTTTGCTGTTACAGAGTAAAACTAAACAAAAAAATCTTATCCAGAATTCTTGTATAAGAAAAAAAATAAAAATGTTTTTTGTCCTTAGGAAATGACTTGCTTGAAGATTCCCCTTATGAGCCAGTTAACAGCAGACTATCAGACATATTCAGGCTAGCACCAATTGTATCAGGTAAGCAGATGTAATTTTCTTTAACTGACATATGATTTTGTAGTTGTATTATGGAACTTTCAAGCAATGCTCTCCTAAATAAAAAGAAATTATAGTGGCTTCCTGGGTTTAGGAAGCTCATGATATAGTTGCATGAAAGAAAAGACTAATTGGTTTTGAAATAGCAATTAGAACTGAAAGAATGCTTGGCAGGATGGCAATTTGTATTCTTTTTGAGTCATTCTTGACAATAAATGCTAAATTTTCCTGTAGGTGGCAATCTGATTCCCTGTGTTCCCAATTTACAAATCAGTTCTTTTTTGGGAATTTGGTCAGCGAACGCTACCTCATACTGACATTACAGAAGATCAGAAGATAGATCTTTCAAATGTTCACATAAGGGAATGCTCTATAGTTTCATGCAGTCTTGTTTGAAAAAGAAAATTCAGAATTAAGGCTTCTTTTCTGTAACTGCTGCCAGTTTAAAGACCTATTCATAACTTCTTCCTTTTTTGTTTGTGTTTTTTTGTTGCTGTGTGGCTGTCTTTCAGGACTTTCTTCATATTTTGAATATATTGCTTGGTGACTAAACTATGATGTTTGTTCTTTGTCAACCTAAATTATACTCATTCTGATTCACATTTATTGAAAACATCCTTTTGGGGGGAATTCACTAGGGTTACATGTTGAAATCCCATTTCTTTTTTAGGCGTTTGAGAAAATCTTATAAGGATGCAGTCTGTCCTGAGGACCTTTATTTTTTAGGTACATAAAACAAATTGAATGTGCACAGTACAGTGTAGAAGTTGGACAGTGCTGGAGCTGTAGTTAATTGACATGCTGTGGATAAGCATTAGTAGATGGCTCTTTTAAAAAAAAAGAAAAAAGGCCAGAGAGAGTGGCTTGACCAATTTTCAGATGTACTTACACTTTTTAGGGCTCAAAGTCCCATTAAAAGCCAGGGGGACTTAGGTTGTTAAGTATTTAATGGTACAGATTTTCAAAGGCATATAGACACATAAAATGTAGGTAACTGCCCACTGGGATATTCAGAAAGGACTAAGTGATTTAAATAGGCATTAGATGCCCAAGCAGTCTTGAAAATTCTAAGTGCTTAATGCATCTTTAGGTATCTTAATGCCTTTGAAAATTGTCCTTTTAGTCACTTTTCAAAATGTGACTTCAGATCTTTATCCCATACGTCTTTTGAAAGCATTATTCTGGTTTGGTGGGCAGATTTGTTGGAGAAATAGTAGAGAGCAGAGGTTAGTCTCTGAAGTGTCTTTATTTTTTTATTGCTTAAAACTGCAACTTAATACAAAACCAAGACAGATTCTATGCAGAGTTCTAGAATGTTTTCTTAAAGTTTATGATCAGCTTGCCTAGGGCCAAATTCTAACCTGTGTCAGCAGTATTAGGATCTCCATAGAAATATGCCACGTACATTCTGCATTCTGTTATTTTTTAGATTCCTTAATTATTTTGCAAAGCAATTACCTTAAGAGTGTAATAATTTTTTTTAATACCTATTCATTGCGGGAGTGAAATAAGACATAGTTGCCTACAAGTGATGCCCATCCTACCAGAGTCTCTTCAGATGCTGCTGCACTGGTATAGGACTCATTCTGTGTTACTAGGGCATCCTAAAATTGTTGTTCACTTGCTCAGAAGTTTCAGGTTTACAAGGATGGGAGGCCTAGATTTGCAGGGAGCAACAAGCAGAGTTGTAATCCGGTGGAAAAACACCAGTATTTGAAACTCTTGTCAAATGAAAGAAAAAAAATTAGAAAAAACATTTTTTTAACATCATAGTTACTCTTCCATATTACAGTCTTTAAAGCTCCCTAGAGATTCTTTGCAGCACTCTGCAAATAACCCAAGTAACAGAACTTGGTAAGATTTTTGTGTCTTGGTTAAAATAAACAAACAAAATCTCCGTACAAGCAGTGTTGCCAAGGGTTTCATGACTGCTGTTCTGCTAATGTAGTCATGGTATGTATGGGTGTTGCCACAATGTTCACTCTCATTAAAGTTACCTGGGTGTAATTGAAAGCAGCAATTAACCCTTTCAAATCACAAAGGCCTTTCTGTGGTACTGTATGACTTTGTATATCTATCAGGTGTAATGCTTTTGGCATTTTTTTGTATTATTGAGATAGTATAGAAAATCACAGTAGATTTTTTTTTTCCTGCTACATAAAAGGGGAAAATCATTGGCTAAGATGCCCGTTTTGTGTGTTACATAAGCCTTTTGTAGTGAACATAAGCCTGAGAAATGAAGGACAGCTAAGTTTATCTATTTCTGTGCTGAAAGATGTTTAAAATGGCATCTCCTATGGAAACAGGATGCCACATTCTCTGTAATTCAAACATCTATGTGTTGATTTAAAGCAAAAATCAGAAATACATCGCTAAACCTATTACTAAGTTTGAATTTTCTCCCTGGTTCCTATTATGAGTAACAAATTGTGTTTCTTCCATCCATGTTGAATGGATGGAGTCTTGTTACTAAAATGAACCATCTGCATTTTTAAGTGGTCTACATTATACAGGGACTAGTGGTGTAGTTAGTCTAGAGCTAGAAGGACAAGATTAGCATTCTATATAAAAGTTAAAACAATGTTCAACAGTACAGAAAAGAAATACTTAACTCATCAAATTATTTATTGTACTATTAGCTGTTAAAACAAGGTTATCAGTATTTAGATATTAATAAGCATGAATTTTGCATTGGAATCACTATTAAATTTGCAAGGAAATTGTATTTTATACTGAAAACAATTGCTGGCTAAAATAGGAATGTGAGTTCAATCCTTGATTTACTTGTGATGATGTATCCTGAATATTCAAGGGTCTGATTTTCCTTCCTTCCTTTCCATCTACACTTTAAGTTCATAATTCAGCTCCTTCTATAAAGTAGCTTCTCCTATGGACAAATCCCAGGCTGTGAGTTTTCCCAGTTGAAAGACTGGGATATCTTGTTTTTTGTTTTGGGCATATCCAAGTTTGAGTTTTCTTTATAACTACAATGTCTGATGTGGTGTTTCTGCCTCGAAGGTGTGAATTTCTTGCTGTTAGGCAGCTCTCCAAATTACTGAAGACTTGTGTGTTTCAGAGGGTAACAGATTTGGGTTAGTTAGTATGATGTAAAGATTTTGCTTAAACAGACATTTTTTCCTTGAAACTTTACAGCTACTGAGAGGTGAAAACATTTTAAGGTCATTGACTTATGTCACAACTACAGTAAATGCAAAATCTGGTGATTGGATTTCAGAGTTCACTTTCGCAGGAAATTACAGATAGATGCTTAAATTAGTCACTTCTTCAAGCTATTTCTGACATTTTACTACCTGGAGAATAGTTTGTCTCTTAAATTTATATTGTATTTGACACTGAGCCTTGCAATTGGAAGATATGTTATTATTTTGATATCAACTGATACAGTATAATGCTCGTCTCTGGTGTGTTGTAAGAATATATCCTGCATAAAAACTGTAGCTGCATAAAACTGTAGAAATAATTCACAAAATAATGTTGCAGAAGTGTCCCATTCATTGCAACACAAAAGGGAGAGCCACTACATCTGAATAAAGTGCCTTAAGCTATATCTGTGAAGTGATGTAAGTAGAATCCTCAGTGTTTAGAAGAGTTGGCTATTTAGAGCAACACCTTTAGAACGACATAATGTTCTCCTGTGGATTTACTTTGAAGTTGCCTAGTTAGGCTTATCATCCCGTTGTTCAGCTTAGTGAATCTTTTCTACTTTCTTTTATGTATGTTATGTTCAGAAATAAAGAACAGGCTGCATAAGTCAGGTTGTTTCTTAAAACATAGAGGGTTTGTTGTTAATCTGTGGAGAATCTGTTGGTTATGTGCTGCTAGTAATGCCTTGTTTTTAGTTGCTAAAACACAAGACAGGTAGAAATTAATTATTTTGCCAGTATGTCTTTAGTGTAGTAAACTGTTTTTTCCAAGTGCCTTTGATATAATTAACAAATGAGAGAAAGAAAAGGGCTCATATATGATGATATGTCAAAAGGAGTGTTTCTGATTCTACTGCACTCATGAGAGGCTATTTACTCTAAAAACTCTGGGAATCGTCTGTTCCGGAAGATAGCTTGAAGCTTATATTTGGAAAAGGGTATATTTTGTATGTATCATGGTAAACTTGCAAATTAAAAAGAAGAATTCTGTAGACAGCACAGCACATAGGGCTTCTTACTGGAGTGTATCATTCCACTTTAGAACATGGGTAGCACAGCACATGAAGTCAGCATGTTTGATTTTGACACTGAATAAGCTGTAAGTACAAAGAGAAACAGTTGTGGTCAAGTCAGATGTACATAAAAACTGGACACTATAAAAAGTCAACTGGAATTCTCAGGAGTGTGTGTTTGTGCTGGTGGTTATTACACTCTTCCTGTGGGATGTGTGAAGATGGCTCTGTGTCTCCCTCTAGGATCTCTCTATTGCTCAGAAGGAAAGTGTGTTGGTTAGTAGTTTTCCCATTTTCCCTTGAGTTTTTTTAAAGCTTTTGTGCACCCTCTATAACTGGCATTCACGGATCAAAAAGTTGACTGTGGGAAAGAATGAATCCAGAGTGCAAAACACTTCCTTGAGGATGTGACAAACTTTTGTAAGGGGCTGGTTTCCTCTCCCAGGCATAAAACCTGCTCTTAGTATTGATGAAAGCTATGTGACTCCTCCACATTAATTTTTTCTTCTTGAGGATGGGATGGAGACATCACTGAGAATGATCTGGAAGTATTTAATTTGGAAAAGTTGCCATCAGCAAAGGTTGGGGAGGAAGGTTGGGGCTTTTTGGTCCAAATCTCAGGATTCAGAGAAACAGCTATGTCTTTGTGCTTCACCTTCTTTTTCTGCTATTTCTTTAAACAGGGGCTGAATTAGGGGTTGAATTAGAGCAAGCTGTGTTGTAGGGAATTAATCTCCCCCAAACTTTCATAACTCCAAAATTCTTTTAATCGAGAACAGAATGTTTGGCCATTCATTTCTGCCATTGTTGATCTAATGTAAGAGCTGTGTTCTGGGTAACAGGTCCTGAAACACTTTAATTATTATTTATTTATTTTTTTCCTACCTGGTAAATTACTTTTCTTTAGTAGAATCCATATATAGCATTTTTTAGATTGTTTATCAAGAAGATGAGTTAGAGTCTCTCTCCTAGCCGAGAGATTCACTGCTTTCTCGTTTGTGGTTTGTGGCATGTGAATTAGTGGCTTCTCACATGAATTAATACTGTATGACATCCCCAATTCCCATGGCTTGAGGCTTCTAATCCTATTTCTCTTCCTAAATCTGTGTATATTTCAAATGCCACATATTTTTCTAATTTAACACCCTATCTTTGTGACATTTCTGTAAGATTGAGGTGCCAATTTCCTACAAAGGCAATTTATTTTACAAAATACTAAAAATGTTGATTTCTATTGACTCTTTACGATGCTCTTACCTCCCGTATCATCGCAGTTTAGTGGAAAAAGACATGATACTTCATGTGAGATACCTTGCACATACACCTGAGTTCATAAACAATAAACTAATCTTACTAGGTGAATAGGAGTCTTGCAGTCTGATTGTGTTCCCACTGAAGTAAGAGAAACGCATCAAAATCTTTTTGATTGTGATATATTCTGTTTCCTGTTCTCTTTTTTTTTTTTGGCTTAGTTCTGGTTTTCTAGTGTGTAGTCAAGCCTATGGATAACAGAGAAGTAAAAACTTTGTAAATTTAACCTACATTAGATTGTCACATGCACAACTGTATTTTTCTTTGTAAGATAAATAAAATAATATAAAATAAAAAATTAAAATAATTAAAATTATAATTATTAAAATAATAGCACTTGGATCAATGTGCAATACTGATTTTACACAAATTAAGACTTTTCTTGTGTTCTGTTGCAAGAGAACAAAAAAAACACAAGCATCTTATTTTAGCTGCATTTAACAAAATGAAAATGGTTTGACAAAAATAAATCTAATACGAGCGTGTACAATGTTTGTGTTTTTTTGACATTTCTGTCTGCAGATTTTCTCTGCAGAGACAACTAGGCTGGCTTCCAGTCAGATAACAAGTTATCAAGGGTGCATAGATACCAGTTGCTGATTTCCACTTCTGCATTTTTTATAATCAGATTGGACTTCACACAAAAGAAAATCACTTTAGTGACTGTTGGCTTGCAGGAGCTCTTTGAATTTCCTGTTTTCTGCATTTCTTGAAGCTAGATCTGATTATGAGAGGGGAATTAAGTACCTTGCTGAAGTAACTGATTGACTGGCTTATAAAGACAGTGTCTACACACTTCACCTTCGGTTGGACCATGAACAGGCTTTTAAAATACGAATATGTAAATATTCTCAGCTTAGTCCACATTATTTCCTTGGTATGATTATTGGAACCTTTTTGCTAGTTTTTCTGAAGAGTGGTAGAACAGTTTCTTTTTGTCCCAGTAGTGTAGGCAGCCTTTGTCAACCCGTTTCAACATGGGGAAACTAGATGAAATCCGTTCTGTGGAAGGAGGAAGCACCTGATGGCACAACATAGAGCATTTATGTATGAATATTCAGCATCTCTGTTAATACTGAGAGTGGTAAGAGAGAATAGTTAGGGGTCTTGAAGGAAACTCAGAGGAGAGCAGTGTTTTCCTGAAGCCTCAAATTGAAAGCGTAGGTACATGGCTAGTTGAATAAGCATGGCCAGGTATTTTGTTGCCATATATAATGTATGCAGTGAACCACATATTTTCTAGAGTAGTACCTTTGGCGAGTGGAATTGCCATCCCCAGTTCTGCTTTGCAGGAAAGCCTCAATTATGGGGTGTGTGTGTGGTCAGATATTAAATGAAAAGTGCCTAAGCACTTTGGGCAGCAAATGGTGTATTTATGCTTCCCATTACAGGCCATCTTTATGGTTTGCTTAAGTGCCACCTGAGTCCTGAATTGGGAGTAAAGCACACAGGTACAGCTGGTGGTGGTGGTGGGATTGCGAGACAGTCATTGTCACTGAGGAGGGAAGCAGAATCTGGTTACCTGTGGGAAGCAGTGCCACCATTCCAGGGATATGGTGAGCAAGAAGAGGCATGGGCTGCTGGAGACCTCAGGAGTGCAGAACTTTACAAATTTCCAGTTTTGTCAGGTATCTACAGACAGGTTGCTGTGTCACAGGGGTTAGTGGTTGGGACACAATGAGTCTGCTAACAGGGCAGCTAAAGGCATAACATGGTGAGAGTGAGAAAAAGCCCGTGGTTCATGTGGTGAACATACTGTTGGCAGTACTGCAGTGACAGAGGTGGTGTGAGGGCTGGTGCAGAAGAGAAGTCTGCACGGAGTATGCATATTTCTATGGCAGTCTTCCTTGTAGGGCTTCTGAAATACCTTATCTACAAGCTGTGTCCCCTGGTGAAACTAAAATAACAGCATCCTGCAGCTTTATGTCTCTTGATGGCACAGCAAGGTGCAGTTTATGGCAGGCCATTTGCATGCTGGATCTTTAAATTTTAAAATATTTTAAAACATTTTATTATGCTCCTGTTTGTATTCCACTCTCAGGGATAACTTTGACAGTCTTAGAAAAGCCAGTGGTATCTGTCAGTAGCTGACAGCATGTTAAAAATGCTAGGAGTAAAATGCTTGTGTATGATGAAAAGAAATAAGAATTTCTGGACTGCAAGGCAGATATTTATTTGTGATAAGTCTCTAACTTCTTATTTTAAGATACATTTCATATTGTTTTAATCTTAGGAATACGTTTACACCTTTGATTTTTAGAAATGCTACTGGTTTTGTTCATCAAAGTGAATTCCATAATTTCTTGGATACTTTTGGTAGGATTTTTATATTCTTGTCCTTTCTGTGGATGAAACTAAAGTTGCAACAATGCTGTCAGTGTAGCTAGGCCGTTAACACAATTAAGTTATTTTTGGAATCATTCTTTAGTTACTATAATGCTTTGACAATTTTTCTAAGTGTCAGGCTATTGTCCTATGCAATCTGCACTCAGCTTGAAATTTAACATGAGAGGGGCATGACGCAAAGTGTAATGGCATAGAGATAGCTCTTCCTCCATAGAAATTTGAAGAAATGATGAGTTGTAAAGAGACTTGAAGATATCAAACAATTTGAGTAGGAACCCATAAATAAAAATGAATTTCTGCATTCAGTGGTTACATGATTTTATCACTGTCTGGTGTCCATAAAATACATCTTCCTATTAAAGTTTTGTCATGCAGCTGATGAGGTTCAGAAGTGTTAAAAACTTCCTTCCGCTTCCTTTTAAATCCTGCACCCTAAATTCAGTACTAAACCTCAGTTCAGCAAACCTAGAAATGGCTGTTTCCCTGTTCCTCCTCAGGAGACAGCACAGTGATTCTCCCTGCTCCTCAGTTCTGCAGTCTCCAGACCACTGGTGGTATTTTTTGGGTTTAACCCTGGCAGTCAGACTAGTGCTGACCGCTGCTGCTTCCCTGAACTGATAACCCTGATTCCTGCCTTTACATACTTTTGCCGTTTAATGCTGTCTCGTTTTTTATTGTTGACTTTCTTCTCTCTGAACTGTAACTCCTCCAGCTGTAGGACTTGGGAAGTTTCTTTCTGTGTCACTGCCGAGTGGCTCTGCTTTCTGCCTCAGCTGCTCGCTTCTCAGAAATCTGATTGCAGTTTTTCCCATTCCTTTTTTGGACAGTCTTGTCTTCCCTCGGTTGTCTGATGTCTTTGCTTTGCAGTCTGGATCTGCCCTTACCCTGTTCTCCTGTTCTCTCTCCCACCAACGCCTCCCTGTCCTTACCCTGTACTTCTGCTGAAATAACACCTTCTGTGTTCCTTGCAAACTTCTGTTAAACTCAGCTATTCCCAGCATTCTCCAAATTGTTCTCTCACCCTCCCTGTAAAGAGGTAGAGATTTGGTCTGTTTAATAAAAGGAATTGTTCTTGAGAGATGGAACTAGCAAAGCCCGATTTCGTACCAGAGTCTTCCCCCTGGATGCCCCCGCTCTTTGCACAGTTCTTTTCTTTCCCTGTGCTGTGCCCTGTCCGCACACACTCCCTTATCCCTTCTCTATTCCTTAATTCTCTCCCAGTCTCTTGTCTGTGGGACAGCACGTGCTGTAGGTGGCTGGGTGTTAACACCTGTGCTGCGGGACTGTGTGGCAGACGGGTGGACTCCTGTTCCCTCTTGGAATGGCTCAGAGCCAGAGGCATGCCTGCCTTGTCAGGCAAGTCTCCTTGTGTATAAAGCTGTGTTTTTTCATAAAGTTTTTAAGAGCTCTCAAATTTTCCTCTGTCAAATTTGTTCGAGTATGTCCTATGGGTTAAAAAATCACTAGGAGCTGCAGGAGTGTAAAGAACATAGAGACTAATATTCAATTTACTTACATTTCCTTGAAAAGTTATGATTATAAAAGCAAATAGGGTTCTTGTCATATCACTAAGCATTAGACTGTGACATATCTCATCTTTTTCTAGTCTCATGAAACATCTAGTGTCTCATGCAAGTGATATAAATAAACAGGCAGTGGACTTGAAACATACAGGCAATTAAGTACAGTTGATGGCTGGCAGTTGTAAGATAATTGAGCATCTCAGGATTCTCAAAATGGGAAATAACTGGTGCATTTAGGGTTAGTTGGCATGAAGATTATTTATTCTGATTTAGAAATGAAACAAGAAAGAAAGGACCCATCCAGAAGCTGTTATATATTAATGCATATAATTATATTTGACTATTTAGATAATATCACATTGTGTTTACAAGCAACACTGTATTTTTAGAATCGCCTCCTTTTGCAGATGAAATATTTTTAGGATTGAGTTTTGCTGATGTTTGTTGTCTTGAGGTCATGAAATTAAGAAAGGCAATGCCAGCATTTGGTAGTAGTTTCAAAGAATTCGTGTCCAAATGCCCTGACTTTACAAGGCTTGCTGCTTGCAAACAGGGGAATGTATTCTGCGTAGCAGTGACTTCACATTAATGAATGCTTAAGCAGAAGATTAAAATGTTTGTTTAAAAAATAGGTTAGGATTATATAATAGCATAAGTCTGGGATACTAATAGCAATGAAGATGATTTTATTGAGCAGATTAAGTGCAATTAGATCTTAACTACAGACTATTTAAACACAATACCAGATCAAAAACCAGTCCCTGCAGCTTTCCTCGCTTTCCTTCACACCTACAGGATCAGCACCTGGCAGCAAAGTGAATTCTTATTTTTATTGTTGTTCATTTTATATTGCCATGGGAATGTACATCGTTATCCATTAGGACTCAGACAAACATGAGTTTTCTCCACAGATACAGCCATGAAACAAGACATGATTGAAGACAGCGAGGTGTCAGCAGTATTTGAAATTTTATTAGAAACTGATAAATTTGCTTGTCAGATATCTTGAAAGGATTGCATGGATAAGAGCTGCCTATCATATTCTGATGTGAAACATCATGAAAATTACAGCTTTAAAATCAACCCATATAGACTGAGAAATTATGTCAATTCTTTCTCTCCTAATCCATTTTCTTAATTTTAGTCTCCTAAGCAGTGAAATACAGGCATAAACTTGCTGCAGTTGATGACACGTGTGACCTGATGAAGTAAACTGCTTTGATCCTCTGAGAGGTCAAACTGTGTGTGATTCTAAGCAAACATTCCCCAAGGCTGCTGATGTGTGAGATGTCTCTTCCCCTTGCCAAACATCCTACCTTTGCAGTAGAAAATTAAAGGAGACTTACAAAGAAATGTTTTGCTTTAGTGTATTAAATCTTATCTGTAGATTGGTGTGAGAATTGTTGAACACAAGGTTTGGTGATGTGTTTATATTTTTTTTTAAGTTTTGCAGAATTTAAAAATATCTAGGCAGTTTCTCCTGGGTGGAGTAGCAAGTAAAGGTATTAATTCGAGCTAATATTTAGGTAGAAAGGCACATAATGTTTTTTAATTCGGTAAATAAAGAATTGCTTGGACCTGACATGAAGTTTCATTTAGTTTTTCTAATACATTTCTGCTGTACAGCTAAAAATATCTTACCTGCATGCTCTTGACCTTTCACTAAGAGCTGTGGCAAGATTCAAAAGCATAAATGAGAGTAAATTTAGAATTAGGCTAGTTGAAGAAAAGTGGTACCAAATGCCTTATCTCTCTGCAAATTGGAGTTGTCAGTCCTAGATGTCCAATCTGGCAGGGCTGATCAGAGCGCCTACTGCTAGAGCAGGGCTCTGGTAGCCCTGGTAGTGAGAAGGTGGTTAATTTTTCATTCCCCTTCTTGCAGAAGCTGCTGACAAAGGTGCCAATTACAATGACTATTTCTGCACTTCTGTTATCTTTCCCTTAGCATTCCCTTTAGCCCCCAGCTTGTTCTGTGTAGTTCCCCTTGCAGCTGTATAAATACCTTCAGTCATTACCCTCTCGAACTTGTATTTGAGCTAGTGACTAAAAGGTGAGGTTATCAATGTATTAAGTACGTCGTTAATGTCGTAATCACTGCTATTAACAGTCGAACAATTGTGATGGCTGAGCTTTATTTATTAATTAATTAAAAAATGTGTTAATGTTTGAGTATCCCAGATGTTACAGGGATACTTGCGAGAACAGATGACTTTTGGTGATACCCACTACAAGCTGCCACTCTGCAGTGTTCTTACCTACTTTAAATCGTTCCCTGCACGAGGCAGAGAGTGGGTGCACTTGTGAAGCTGTCACCTCTGGGGCTTAGGTACTGCATTGCTGTGTACTAATTATACAGTCTGATATATTTATGCTAATTGCAAGTTTATAAAATCGTGATAGTCTTAAAAAGGAGAGTTATCTCCTTCCTGTTGTGTTAAGTCAGAGATTTAAATGGTGGAAACTTTCAGTCCTGCTTTAAAGAAGAAAATGTCACCATGAAAATCTTCCCAATATTAATACATCATCAGGCTAAGAACTCAGGAAACCCTATTCTATTTTGCCTTTCAAAGTCATATTTGTAGCATTGCAACTGTATATACTGATTTTAATAATTATTTGAGATTAATTCAGGGATTTAAATATGTATTTAATCCTATATAGCCAGACATAATAAAACTAAAATCTTACTTAAAAAGTAGTGAATAAGTGACTGTACCTAGGACACTAACAAAAGGGAAATGAAGTTGATCTCATAAATAGCGATGTTTTCTGTAGAGCTGTTCTCAGTAAGATCTTCAGAAAAAAAAATTACAGATTTCTGCAATGCAGGGAGTATTCAGTATCAGGTTTAGACTCTGAAGAGAAATGCAATTTCCAAGTTACAGAATGAATTATTCTATTGCAAAAAAGAACAGAATAGAGCTAATAGTTAGCTCCCCTTGAGCAGTAATACCTACTAATGGAAGGATTGCATTGTGAAAGTCAATATTCAGGCTTGTGGAATATTTAAAGTGACTAGTTTCTGTCTTTAGCCAGATTAAGAAGTATAATAAATGAATCTGGACCTGGACTGTGGTGAGAAGAGCTCCTTTCCACTGGAGGTATCTGAATGGGAGACGTGTAAAGTGCTTGTAAGAGATAGCTCTTCTGTCTTCTGAGCAGGTTGTACTCCTGTGGCAAAGAGTGGCGCTGATAGATTAGGGTGACAATTTGTAATGTTCCTGAGCGTGAATGCTACATGTTGAACGAGATCAGAGTCTCAAGGAGCATGCCGTAGAGAATTAAGGTTTAGCACTTATCCTTCCTCACGGTTTTCAGAATTTTAAAGGGATTTCTAATATTTAAAAAATGTTTAAACTCAGAAAACCTTGGTATTTCAGAGTATTACTTTACAAATCATATTTTCCCCAGATTTTAGCAGAGTGCAGTGGTCTAATTCTGCGTAATGACTTTCTGTTGTGTGAAATGATCCAATAGTAGAAAAGTATTTTAATAAAATACAGAAATTTCTGGGCATGTTGGGAATGATTTATTAGACTTCAACAAGAAAGCTAGAAAGGTTTTTTTAAAGATGTTAACTTCTCAGATGTGTGTTATTAGTGTGTAGTAAATGTATTATTTTGAACTGTTTAAAGAGTGGCAAAACTATTAAAAAAACATTTCTAAATCACTCTACAGCTATTTAGAGGCAAGGGTTTGGCTGGCTGCCCAAAAAGCTGTATTGTAGTATTTGAGAGGAAGAGAAGGTTTCTTTGAGGTATTTTTTTACCAATGGGAGACTCCTGTTGTTTGTATTTCTTGTGTATGGTTTAAAGTACCCCAGATTTGCTTGAAATGTCTGAGTTCACCTGAAAGGTGGTGGGGGTGTACTGGTACTTGTTGTGGAAGATCACATTAATTTTAATTGTCCAATGAAGTGTTTATCTATTTCATATTATAACACCCAAGAGATTAGCCAAAGTTGTTTCTCTTTGCACATAATACTAGCATGAGAGGCTGTGAGGTTTGCAGATGTGGCTGAATTAATTCTCTTGACTGTTTTATCCTTAGTTGTTGTAAGGCTTGAGTGAATAGGTGCTGACAGGACTGTAGCTTTTTTTCATATTAAATGTAAAAGCAGAGCTAATGTATATTTGGCAGACACAAGCACTTGGAGGTCATGAAACTTACGACTTTAGCTTTTTTTTTTTTTTTTAAGTACGGTTCCTTTCTGACATGGGCTTGAAATTGCATTTAAACACTCCAGTATGTAGTAGTGCCTAAGATCACCTTTACCAATGTTGTTAAAATTTGACTACTATGTGTATTAAAGGGAAAGTTAAAGTACAAACACACCTCTAATTCTGGGCCTGGATGACTGGAAAGTTTCTTTTTGTAAATCATTCAACAGCCAGTTTACTGAAAGAAAGGCTCACTTGTGTAAACTTCCAGTCTTCTCCTCAGAAGTAGCTCTTTTTCATTGGGAAAAAATGCAGTTGTCCTTATTTCTAGGTGATCGCTCTGTGAGGCTGCGTTTTAATTCCTGTTAGGAATTTTCAAAACCTTTACAGGTGTTTCTCATACAGTTTGCATACTGTAGGGGAGGTGTGTACACATCTGCTCATAGAGCTGGACAGTTGTGTGCAATTTGTGAAAAGCCAGACTTTTGTTTGCAATACAGTGGGATGTCCTTAAACTGTAGGATATGAGGTCGGCATGTGTTTAAAGTCACTGTAACCATGAGGCTGAATATTCTCAAAGCAGTATGTTGCTTTTGTAACCTACATCACAGCGCATTTCCTTTTACCAATTCTCTCTGTACCTGTTGCATCAGTTCAAGGAGGTTAGTTGGTAAGAAACAGATATGCAGACGTCTCATCTCACATCTGGCATTCAGAGGCCATTTATTTTATTAAAGTTAATAAAGTGAATTGTACTTCAGATAGACAATGATGGCTAAGTTTTATTTAATAAAATAAACATAGAAGGGCCAAGTTGGATTTGCTTCATAAGGAAAATCTCTCTATTGTTGTTTAGAGAATGTATCCTGTGATGACTGTCATACAGCATTAATTTTTATGCTGTACTTAGAATTTAAATACCTGAAATTTTGGCAGTTTCTTTTCTTTAGTAGTGACAAGTAAATGTTGAATAATCAATTGAAATATAATTTTAAAGAAGCAACCGTTGGAATGAGAGACAATTAGAAAGGAAGTAGGCAACATTTTGCATGTGAATAAAACTAAAGAGTTTGTCAAACTCTGAATTGGAGTGCTTCAGGTAGTGTAAAAGACAACTTTAAACAGAAAATCATCTGATTGCTTTCACTTTGCTTTCATCTGTATCAAAAAGCTACTCCAGTGAGTACCAAAACTTGAAATCTGGCAACGTATTCCTGGAGGAGTGTGCCTCTGTTTGGTGTTGCAGAGAAAGAAATGACCAGTTTACTTTCTCGACGTGGCAGAATTCCATAACCTCTGGTATTATATTCTTACACAATCATTCCTGATGTGTAATGAAGCATAAATGTTTTTCTATTTGTTGCTGTTTTCACTCGTTTTCAGTTGGCTCCTAATGGGAAACTTAGAGAGGTGTTATGGAGAAATTAGATCATAAAGACACCAGTCAAATTGTAGCAGCTATTTTCCAAAGTAAATAGTAGTTCTTAAGGAGACTTAGCAGAAGGAGGATAGTGATGCTTGCATGCTTAAACCTGTTCATTTCATCAGGTCACATTGTTATTTGGAGAATATATTCTGCAGTAATTGAGTAGTATGCCAAATACTTCTTTTAATTATGGATTTTAGTTGGGGTTTTTTTTTGGTGAGAATAGTATCACCCACTGTGAAATTGGCTTCTCGTTGTTTTTCCATTCATGTATATTGGAACACTGGAACAAAATACATTTTGTATTATTTTGCTGCTTCATCTGGAAAGAATTTGTTTTAATCTGGAGATCCTATATTCATAGCATTAAATTATGACAAATATGTTTTATAGTTAACTGCAGCAGTGTTTTCTCTTGCTTTTAGTCACAGGATACCATTTACATTCTATTACCAGGGCCTCATTATGAGTACTGTAGGCTCTCTGCTACCATTGAGTCTCCAGTTGTTTTCCATAACAGCTGAATCAAAATAAACTTCACAAAAT
Source organism: Serilophus lunatus (assembly GCA_013399895.1). Lineage (NCBI taxonomy): Eukaryota > Metazoa > Chordata > Aves > Passeriformes > Eurylaimidae > Serilophus > Serilophus lunatus. The sequence goes on from VXBA01005019.1 coordinate 2,903,220, forward strand.
CAAATTTTTAGTTTCTCTATGGGCAAAATTTTTGTCACATGGAGTTTTTCCAAACAAGCTGCAGGATATAACCACCATGAACAATGATGTAGCTTTGTGTATTCCGGGTTGCAGACATACCTTTTCTGTGTGTCCTTGAGATGTTTTGATTAATTGCATCTTTAGGAATTCTGTATGTGTGTTGTGCCTGCTTTGTTCACACATAAAAGGGACACAGCTATTATATTCCATTTTAAATTATGTGAGGAAAGAGGATTGTATTTACCTTCTGTGATATATATTTAAAAAAATATTTGTCTTTGCCTTTGCTCTAATATAAATGTTATTTTTCAGTAGCCATAAAAAATATGGATTTAAAACTTTCAGAGGCTTTATGCAGGCTTTCATGCAGTAGTCTGACGCCTCTGACAGATAATCTCAAAGAGATTTCTTCCTCAAAACAAGACTTGTTCATAATAATTATTTTCATATTATGACTACTGCTTCTTTGCTTTGAGCAATCTGACAAGGAAACTAAATCATGCAGAGTCAAGAAAATTCCTTCCAAGTACAGGAGATTTTCTGTGTAGGCAACTTTTGAAATCAAAAGTTCTGTAGTTATTTAAAATGCATAGGTTGTTCCATACTCGCGTTTGATAGAGGTTCATTTTAGTAACAGGTGTGTCTCACTGCTCAATACTTCATGAGATTCCATCTCATACTGGTCAAATCTTAAAGACTCTTTTAGTGACAAGATAGGCTTTTGTGGAGCACTTTAATGTCCTGTTTGTGATGCTCATCATGCATTTGTGTGTATTTTAAGCACTGCTGTGATCGTCGTCTGACTCTTAAAATCGGTACTCATTTCAGGAGAGCAAGCAACCTTTAGACAGTTATGGTATAAAAGCTATATTCCTTGCTCTGTCAGGAGCAAATAAGACAGAGACCTTGTATGAAATTCATTCATAAAGATGATGCCTGAATTTTGCAGAACAAAATTTGTAGCCTTACATTTTTCACCTACAATTCATGCTACAGATGGAGAGGATTATTTATGTGGAAAACTCGGTTTATAGCTCAGCAATCAGATAGCAGCTGTATTTTCCTTCATTGCCAGAACCTCAGAAACATCTTGTCCTGTTTGTAAAACCATCTAGTTTATGAAAGTTAGAAGGCTCTCAAACAGAACAAGCTGCTCATATTTGTAAAGTAAGCAGCTGCTAGATCCAGAGCTGATGCACTGGGAGAGCAGTATTCCCATCTTTGTTTAATTGATAGTGTTGGCACTTTGCATGCCACCACTCTGAAAAGACTGCAGTTTAGCAGTCACTCTTGCCTGGCTTTATGCTGGCATGCACCCAAAGGAAAATTAAGACAGCTCTCCTACGGCCGCCTCAGTTGTTCAAGATGCTTTAGTCAGTTGAAGTACGCTGCTAAGAAAATAAGTGAATTACAAGGAAGAGGAGAGAGAATAACTCCTTCTCCTCCTCCTCTCTCTGTGTAGAAGCAGTAGAAGTTCAAGTTGCTTTATGCAGCAATACACGAAGCTGGGCATAGACCTCAGAAGGTGCCAGACTCAGGTAGTTGAGGTGCTTGCCTAATCATAATGTATTGTAGTGCAGCCTCATGGACCACAGTATTGCAGGAATCAGAGATGTTTATCAGAAAAATACTATTTTTTGATACGCTAAAGCAAATTTTGGTATATTTGTCACAAATACGCTTTTTGAGTACCTTGAATTGCCAATTTATAAGTGTTATTTATAATATATTTCTATTTGATACTTGTCATTCTTGTCATTGTAAAACTTGCCTCCATAGTTCAAAAATAAATTGTATAAAAGTCTGATAACTTTCCAATGCTTAATTTATATTACAAAGTTTAAATCAAGCACTGAAAATTTATCTTTGCCCAGATTATCGTTAAAAAATACATGATTTATAAATACCCTGTGCAGCAATATTTGAAAGGCCATGTGTTGTCTGAGAAAACTCATGCAGAGAATCAACAGCTCTACCATAGGAATCAATCAGCATAGTACTGCAAACAAGGGACCTTTTGTACCTCTACAAGTGCAAAACTGCATGAATTTTACAACTGCTGAGTGTACTCCTAAGTTAATTACCATTTAGAGTCTAAATAAAATAATTCTCTATGAAAAATATGTTGGAAAAAAATTTAGTGGCATATAACATCCTATTTATTGTTTTTTCAACTACAACTGAAATTGTAATGAGAAGTCAGGTTTGAATCACAAGCTTGGGGGAAAAGCACATCTTTTCAACAGAGCTAATTAATTTGGATAAAACAAAGTGCTTTTGCGGCTATCCAGAACCTGAGTTATCTAATGTGTATTTCTACTATATAGACATACCCTATGATGCTGAGGGGGCTGAGAGCAGTTAAAATTCAGGCACTTAAGGGGTCTAATCGAAAAGAAGCACCATTACTGTTTAAGAATTGTTTAAAATAGTGCAGTATATAGTGTGCACAGTAGTATTTTAGTGTGTCATTTGGTAGCGTATCGTGTATATAGAACTGAGTGGATTCATTATGAGAAGTTGCTCTCAGTGTTTTCTCAATGGTTCACAGACTGTCCAGTGAACCTGCTCTGTCTGCTGACTCACTTCAAAGTCCTCTGGTGTGTCTGGTGATATCCAGGCTGGGCAGAGATCAAACTTCCCAAGCGTAAGAACAGAGGTGTTCTTTCTCTGAGGTATCTGGCAATTGCCTTTCCTTGCTCCATTGACTTTTAATTATTATTAGTATATTTTTGCCAATATTATCGAGCTTTCAAATATTTTGCATTGTTTCTGAGGAGGTTTGCTTCTATATTAAGCTAAATAAAACTTGTCAGTAGTATGTTTGGATCTTACTACTCTATCTAGTCACTGTTATAGACTGTATTAGATTTTTGATGCTCACAAATCCTTCTCTTTCAAAGAACCAGATCTTCTCAGTCATTGTCTTTTGACTCAGTTGCAGAGTTGCCTTTGTTTTTAAACAAAAAACTATGGAAATAATTTTGTAGGCTTTTACTTTCTCATCTCTGCTCTTGGAGAACTTCCATTTTTCTCAAGCATTTGTTTGGCTTGTTGTGTAGTTGAGCACATTGTTTTATGCCTTGCCATGTAAAGCCATGAAATATAACTGATGTGGACAAATTGAGCATATTAAAACTTCTAGGATCTGGAATACATACTGCTTTCAGGAATAAAGAAGAGCTTTTAAATGTTTATAAAATGGCCATGTTTACTATGTACTTCTGACTGGATTTAACAAAAAAAAAAGTTTTCAGTTTAAAAAAATTAATGTCTGCATTGTGTTAGAAGCACTTTAACACAATAAGTCTTGCTTTTACACAGGCAGGAAAACAGATGGGAAAAGGGAAGGGGACATGGGTGATTTGCGTTCCTTTTCTTTCCTTCTCTTTTGTTTCCAGGGCCAATACATTTTGCTGCTTGTGTTTGGAGGCTTATGAAAATTGTGTTGAAATGCCAGAGGGACTTGACTGGCCATATTATGAGTTTAATGTCATTATTACTGTTACTAAAAAATCCTTAAGTTTCTAATTTTAGAAGGACAATACGTTCTAGAATGTAAATATCTAAGAATGGGATAGAAAGAGGCTGAGATGCCAATAGTTAGGACAGATGGGGGATGAAGTGGTTTCTTGGTCTTTAGGTTTACCTGCTGCTGTAGTGTATATTGTATTGCTGTATTCCTTGCTTAGGAAAAGGTATGACAGTGTATAGGAGAAAAACAAAGCTGGTCTCATTAAATATGAGTTTGGGAAAGATCTTATCAGAATACATGCCTTTTTGGGGACAAATTTCATGACAGCCCATGCTGGTGTGTGCTGCATCTGTTGCACATACGAAATTTGTCCTGGTTCTCGAGTTTGACTCTTCTGTATAGCTGCTTTTACAGAAGCTCTTTTCATAATGGAAAGTACAGACTATTGCCTTTCCATCTGATCTGCAGCTGCCTCACGTCTTCTTTGTTAGGTATTTCTTTGATGCAATTTCAACAGTGATCAAATTTGTTGGTGACACAAAACCAGACGGGTCAAGAATGGGCTCGTGGCCGGGCCAAAGTGCAGTGACCTCGAGGGATTAGAAGAACTGAGGCCATGGGGAGCAAAGGAAGATTAACTGTTCCATAAAGTGCTGTAAGGTAAAGGTGAAGAACAATGAGGAAGGATTGCAATGGAGGATCTGGTAACATTAGGGGAATCTCATTTTCCAGATTGTTGTCTCAGTTCTGCCCTAACATGTCTTTTTATGAAAACAATCATTTCAGACTTCGCAATCCTAGAATAGCACAGATGGAAGAGGGGAGAGCTAATGTCCGGAATGAAAACTTTTGAGAATATTGCTGTAATACAAGTAATTTACATTTCAACTCTCAAACAAGTGACCTTGCCAGAGTATTTGGAAAAAAAAGTAGTCTACATTGTTTTGTTAGACTCAGACAAGTCATCCCTGCTAGAGGGATGGAGTTTAATATATTTTTATAGCCCAGAGAGTTTAATAATTCTTGAATTCCTTATGCCTGAATTAAATGTATTGCAATTAAAAAGTAATTCAATTTAAGAAATTCTAGATGGATATGAATTGTAGTCTACACATACTTATAATATGCCCAGTTCTGAATTTGGCTTGTAGTTTATGAGCAGAAAAGAGCTTTGCACTTCAATGCATTCTTATAAAAACACCACTACTAAATAGGGTTATATTGTAAATTTTATATGATCTGTAATAATGAAAGCCTTCCACTAAACTTGTAAAATATTACTACTTCAGTGCTATTTACATTATTTTATTTTTACATATGTAATCTATTAAAAGCTGTAAAGCATTGTCATAAAAAAGCAATTTGTTCAACATGAAGAAGTGTACGTGGAATATCTTTTTGGTCATATGTTTTCTCCGTGGTTCTTCAAGAGAACAGCTAGCTTTTATAGCCCTTGTAGTAGACAATCATACTTTAAAGATTTCTTAAAGGAAAAAATAAAACTATGTATGTACTGTATATTGCATTATATTGAAAATGGGCAGTGATCTGGGTCTGTTATTTTGAAACCTGTGAATTGCAAGAGATGCTAACAAAATGTCTAGAAAATGAATCCTGACAGCACTGGGCTGTGATAGTGTAAAACATCTTTAATTGTACATGCTGTTTGGAGACAGAATAGACACCAAAGCAAAGCAAACAGCAAGTAGAGGCTTGTTGCTAATCATAAAAAGTGAAAGGAGTCCAAGAGTAGAAAAACTGCCATATCTGTTTACAGCATTTATCAAAACATGATAATTCAGCGGAGCAAAAATAGAACAGTACCGTCATAATTGGTTTCCCTGAGGCAGATCAAAGGGAGACCCAAAGACCCAGAGAAGGAATTACAGAATCACAGAGTCATTTAGGTTGGAAAGGACCTTAGAGGTCATCTAGTTCCAACCCGTCTGCCAAGGGCAGGGACACATCCACCGGACCAGGCTGCTCTCCAGAGCTCTATCCAGCCTGGCCTTGAACACTTCCAAGGATGGAGCATCCACAGCTTCTCTGGGCAATTTGTTCAGTGCCTCACCACCCACACAGTGTACAGAGTTTCTTCTAATACCTAGTCTAGACCTAAGCCCTCTGTCAGTTAGAATCCATTCCCCCTTGTTCTAGCACTTCACGCCATTGTAAAACCTCCCTCTCCAACTTTCCTGTGGGGCCCATTAGAGATACAGGAAGGCTGCTATAGGCAATTGCACTTTTCTGTCCAGAATGTTCCTCAGAAAAACAGTATTTGGGGAACAATGAAAATTACAGATCTTTGCAAACTAGCAGCACAATAAATGTAGATTAGTCTGATATTTTGACTAGATGGATTTAAAATATTTTCCCTTTTAGTTTTTTTTCCAAAAATTCTGCAGTACAAAAAACGGCATTCTAAATATTAGACTTTAAACTTGTCCCAAGTTTGCTACACTTACCGTGTTCTTGTGAGGAAATCTTGCCACTCCAATGGTTGAATATTCTCAGTAAGGGTGTCAAGTGCCAGGCAAAGTGCTTTGTCAGTAGTTATGCTGTAAGGTGATAGTGAGCACTGATATTTTTTCTTTTATGTCGATCCACTCCATCATTTCTTTGCTCAGATACATTTTGTGTAAAGAGAAAAGCACATATATATAAAGTTAATTTATTTTTGTAGAAAAGACAGATCCTGAGCAGTGTTTTAAAATGTACTTAGGCCTTCTTTGAAGGCTGGCAGAGCTTTTGTCTCCCACCTCTAGGGTACAGTGAAGACAAGAGATTCTTCTCCCAAGCTGCCAGTTGCAGTGAAGCTGGGATGTGTTGTGTAATACTCTGTGTGTATCGGAGGAGCTCATTCTCACTTTGTCTAGCGCTGTATTCAGTACATAGAGCTTCTCAGTCTCTTTCCCCTCCCTCTTTCTCTCCCTCTCTCCCCCCCAGCCCCGGATACATCTATCATGTGTACCTATCTGTAGATCTATAAACTGCCATAGGCAGCTGTGTGTTGCAGACCGAACAGGGTGCAGGCAGTGGTGTGTAACAATGCAAGGCCCTTCGCCTCAGAGCACATCTGTCTGAACTGACCATCTTTGCAGTTAAACTCCTTAGTTTGCTGCTTTTCAGAATAGGCAGTAGTAGGGGACAGGACAGGCAGGAATCAGATGTCTGGATCAGAGATAATATGTGCTAATCGCTTTTTGTGAGAGTGTTAAGTGTTATAAGCACCCATGCCCCTACATGAAAGAAATTACTTCTCGTCCTTGTTCTCAGCCCCTATCTCTCATCCCTGAATTACATCACCACCAATGAATACCATTTAATACAACTAATTTCTGTCAGGAACCCCATAAAGTCATAGTGTAATGATCTGAAAAATGGTGATCTTTCCTCTGTTGTGTCAGCTTGTATGATTTCCTTCTGAAATCTTATTTTCTAGAATGAACTGAGAATGTGGTTGTCTTTTGGGGTTCATATTTCTATTTTATTTTGTTTAGAAGTGTGTCCTGTTCCATAATCTATCTTCAAAATGATTGCGTGGGTGGAAAAATAGTTGAACATATCTATTAAGAAAAGATGAAAAAGCTTTATCAGTTTCCTGAAATGGTTATAATGCCTAGATTTTCTATCCTGTCTTCTTAATTAGTTTTACGAACTCCACCAATTTGCACACTGAGGTTGTCTGGATATTAGAAAGCATCCAAGTGTAAAATAAGCATTAGGCTGATGCACTTATGCTATTATTTTAGAAATACCTTTTGGTTTATTCTAAGAAAAGTGGTTTGCTTGGGCTTTTTTATCTGAAGTTACAGCTTTTATATTCCTGTATTTTATGGTATGATTTACCATCTTCAGTGGACTAAATTAATATTCTAAGGAGTGTAGTTTATTTCTGAAGATGAATTACCATCTGTTTTGTACCCTTCAAGTTGATTTCCCATATTGCTGTCAAATCTTCAGCCAGTTTTGGGGAACTTCTGAAGTAACTTAACGTGTATTGTGTTTACCTTTATATATTTTAGCAATGTGATCCTCATTTCTCCAGATCATGTACAGAAGCAGTATAAGCATTCATTCTGATATAGCCTTTAAATATAAGACGTTCCATTCATGCTAAATCAAGTTTTGGTATTTCTGGTAAGACCATCTATAAAGTGAATGGATTCTCCTTTTGTTGCATGCTGTTAGCTTTAGAAGCTCACCTAGGGATGCAGCTTAATGCTTGCTTACTTGGCATATATGATTAAACTCTGACTTAGATAAAAGGAGAATGAGAATAATTGTGTGATAGAGGCAACAAGGCTTGGTATGAAGCACACAGATCCTTTAAAAGAGTAATGTGGAACTGTGCAATTTGTGAAAAATAAGGCAATTCTTGAAATGATTAAGTGTGGGGAGAAGGCTTAGTCTGAGATTCACATCAGTTTGGAGGAAAAGTTTTCTTGCTCTGTTTTACTTATCCTTGTTTACAGGGTAGAAGGCTGATCTTCAGTCACAGAAGGACATGTTTCTTTATGGAAGTAGGGGATACTCCTTAAGCAAGGAAATATCCCAGTTCATCTGACATACAAAAGAACTGGTTTGTGTCGTGTTCCTGTCCAGCATGACTCTTTTCCCTGTGCTGCTCCAGCTTCTTAGATCTTGTGGCTTAAGACGGACCTTTGTATCCAAACACACATCTGTTTACTGGAATCTGTTTAAAATGGAAGAGGAATCTTTTCTTTTTGGCCAGATTCGTTGAGATCGTGTGTGTCTTCTGAGCTGCACTGTGAGGATTCATGTGTAGGACAGAGAAAATCAGATCTCTGTTGGATTTTTTTTTAATATTGTAGCTGGACAGAGGAGGTGTAGTTCATTGAGAGTTGTGTATCTGTTCCCAAACATGAATGACCTCTGACATTTTGTTGTAGTAAATCTCAATTTTCTTAGATAAAGAGGTTTGAAATGTTTGGGTATTCTCTTAGATACTGTTGATCCTTGCAGAAATTAATAGACCTTGGATGGGGGTGAAAATTAATTACTAGAGCCAGAATGTGAAGGTTTGGGGGTGAAAGTTCTTGAAGAAACGGGAAATTACTATATGCTCTGAAAACAAAAGTGATATGAATGTCCCATGTAAATTTATGCATACAAAATATGTCTGAAACAAGCAAAAGAAATTTAAAAGGAAAACATAAAAAAACCCAACAGAAGAATCCCACATAACTCTCAAAAATCCTGTAACTGTTGTATACAGCTGTCTGTGGTTCTCTGGATGTATATAAAGAAAGAATTCTTGAAACAACTTCTCTACAGCAACTTTGGGAAAGAGTCCAGGAATGGACATTTTATTTTCTAAAGACCCATATCGCTAGGATTAGAATTCATCTTTCATATATTATATTATTATTATTATATATATATTATATCTTATTATTATTATATTATTTCATATATTCATCTTTCATACGATTGCTTGCTGCTAGGATCATCAAATGTCACATTGCCAGCATTTGTTTTAGAGAAAACCATTTTCAAAAGCTTTAGTCAACATGCAGAAACCTTGTGTTCATGCTTTCCTATTGCCCTCTTTGTTTGAAACCAATAGCTTTATGAATATAATAATGGATCTTTGGACAAATTCATCTTGATTTATTAGTTTCTTCGATATTATTATCGCATGAGAACATAGGAGAAAAATTTATGGATTGGAGTTACTTCAGAGCCCATTTAAAGGAAGATCCTGAGCGAAAAAGCTGTGTTCTGGATTATTCTTGCATAAGGCTCCTTTTCTTATTTGGTCTTATTAACATTTTGGGATATTCTTGTAAATAGGGGAATATTTTTATAAAAACAGAAATGTATTTTGGTAGCATGAGTGTTGATTTTTCTCGAATCTCTGATATTTTTAAAGGCAAGTTTTTGATTTTTGAGGGTTGGTCAGTGTCCATGTACAGCAAGTGTTGTCTTGATTTACACAGAAGTTTGAGACAGCCTTTAGTGCTCATAGAACAGGCAAGACAGAATCTTCCAGAGATGGAAGATGTACTTGGCTACTGAGAAGGAAGGGGGCCTTATGGACAAAGGGCTGAATTGGCTCCTCAGCGGTTTTCCCCATCGTATCTCCTGGCAGCCCTCTGATGGACTGTTGCTAAGCCAGGTTATCTCTTTGCTTGTGTCCCTGCAAGCTGATTATAAAATGTACACACAACGAAGTCCACTCTTCATTCTTGGAAGTTTCAAAATGTTTGGAGAAGCCCTGAACAACTTGGTCTGCTGCTGCAGCTGATCCTGCTTTTAGCAGAACTTTGTACAGAGACCTTGAGAGTCCTTCCAACCTGAATTATTCTATGATTTTCATGAAGAAACAATCGACAACATTTGAGAATATGTTTATATTACGTTTGTTAAATAAAGCAAAACTATTTTTCCTAAATGGTATCTGTGTGTAATATACAGATCTCATTATGCTGTAGGATGGCATTAGTCTGTGTATGCATAACAGATTGTAATAGAAGGCGAGTTCTTCATGGCTGGAAGTCATTGCAAGTTTTGCCATCCACAGAGGGCAGGTTCGGAATTCTTATTCACAATTCATGAGTCATAGTCTCTATTGCCTTCTGCTTTATGGAGTCACTGTCCCTGTGCACAATGGGCAGAAAACATTTTATCAAATCAGATTGGGCCTGAATGTTTTTCACTGTGCTTTCCAAGGACGTTGCGGGTAAGAGGCACAGTGAAGGATGACTCATGTTTCTCTTGTCACTGATTTGCTTCGTTTCAGAGACCCTTCAAAGAAGGGTATTTGCTGTGGTGGGGAGAACTGATCCACCAAGTGAGTGGTGAAGATCTCAGTGTCTGCTGGCTGCTGTTGCAGATCTGTGACAGCCATTTCTGACATGCTTTTAAGATTAATAAATGAAATACCGAACTTTGGATGGATAGTTATAGGCATGTTGATGTTTTCCCAAAGATTTGGGAAGCTGGTACGTTAATTGGATTAATTAAATAGTGAATGTACTCTTTCTTTATATGGCTATCAAAATGCCGTTTTTAATATTCTGTTTATTTACACAGTTGTCTGTCTGTCTCTTGAACGTCATGATGTATTAATGATTACTGGGGGCATATGGCATGGGAAAGAAGGCGCTTACTGTTTGTAGGCTATACATTATTTATTTCCAGAGGCTATGTAATAATTTTTTTTTTGTTTACAGAGACTTTCTGTGTAATGTGTATCATTCAACATCCTGTAAATTGTATTAGGGGTTATAGTTAGTTGAGGTTGAACAAACAAAACTGAAAAGGGTATGAGGCTTGTTTTTTAATGAAATATCTGTTGTGGGAATGCATATCTATTGGGAATCTGTAATTGGCTTGAGCCATTCAGAGAGCCTTGGCTATAACAGGTTTTATAAATTAGAAATAACCGCAACCAAGGGTATAGATTGTATTCTTTATATTACAACATGTATCTGTTTATACTGTGAAACAGTCTTTCTGTATGCAAAACAGAAGACAGATTTATCATTTATGATGATAAAATCTAAGTGCATAATTTGTGGGCACCACTGAAGTGCACAGAATATTATTACTAAATAGCTTGCCAGACTTTGTAAAATTTGCCGTTCTGTTGGTAGGATTTGTCAGTCAGTAATATGATATCCGGTTAAACATAATTTGAGAATTTCTCATAATTGAAAAACCAGTAGCATTTTTTTAAACACTGGAGCAGTTGTTATACTGTTACTTTCTCAAGTGATTATCAGAGAACAGTTTTCCCGTTGGAATACCCCTATTGGAAGGAGTTACTAACATTACAAACACTGAAGGAAGAAAAACATTTAAAAAGTTTTTACTCTGTGCGAGGCCGTGCTTTAAGAGTCATTTTATAAAGGCATAGAAATTCTGTCTTTGTAGTTTTCTTCTGTTTTTAGTTGTGAGGCAGTTAGAGTTGTTGGAATTGATATATGGTTTATGGATCTCACTATTTTAATTCAATCTTTGCTTAGAACACTGAAAAAACAACTGAAATAAAGCTGGTGTTAGGTTCAGCAAGTGTAATTGAAAAGTTATAAATACAATTGCTTTCTGAATGACACATTGCATAGTTGTGTGTTGGATGTTTGGCAGTATCATATAAAACCTAAATTTTATATATAGTGACAGCTTAATTTTGAACTTCCCAGAGAAGAAATATTAAAAAAGCAAGGAAGAGTGGTGAGGTTGTTTGTGTTTTAATGAAAGGGCCATAGCCAGGCCCCTGAATCTGTATTTGCACATACACATGCACACATGTGAAAGTATGATGGACACAACAGCTGGTGTTTTAAAAAAGTTTTCAATGCAGAGCCACAGAGCACTTTTTAGATTATTTGTGGTTATTTGAAACTGGTTAATTTCTGAGGACATGCTTTTTGAGAAACTTGAGGATGTTGAAAATTGTCTACATTTGTCTGTAAGTGCATAATTGCTGAAGTTACGTAGCTTTCGTTCCCATAATACCTAATTATCTCATAAATCTGTAGTAAATATTATTTTGTTACTTTAGTTCATTTTATCCTTGTTATTTCCTTCTCTGATAAGTTTCTGTAAGGAATGGGTTGATAATTGAAAAATCTGGAGTTCTGAAATTTCTTAGTGAAATAGTAAAATTTTCGTAAAATGTCCGAAGCGCTCTTAGATGGGATAAAACCTCCAAAGAAAGGGACAGCTTGGGCAGGCCTTGAACACATGAACTGTGAGTGCAGCTGATGGGATTCTGGTGTTGAGCACTGACTGATGATGTAAGTGTGGACTTGGATCACCTCAGCAGCCACAACGGGGGTGTCTTTCTTCATGTGACTGGTATTTGGTGTCTCCCCGTTCTCATGGCTTTCGGTGCAAGTTAAATAGAGGGAAAACCCTGCTCAACCCTTTACTTGGGCCCGTAGGATGTTTGCTTTGCTGCATCACCTGCCTGTAGCTTTTCAGGGCTAGAGGGCCCACAGTGTGAAGGTCTGTTCAAAAGAGTTTTCTTTGGCTCCAAATGGAAGCAACAAAAATGCATCAATACAAAAGGTGACTTTAGTCTGCAGAACAGCAATACCAGTGTTCCTGTTGCCTAAAAGGGGTGAGCATGTGCTACTTCCAACTGCAGTAGTTACTTCATTCTTCAGAGGCAAGGTAGTGACTGAGCTTTCTTAACTCCAGCCGCTGAAGTCAGAGTTCTCTGGGCTGGTGACTTGGGTTTTCCTTTAATGTTAGTGTGGGACAGGAATCAAACTACAGAGAGGAGTTCCTAGTGCCATTGAGGATAATTAGACATGATTGTCAGGAGGCTGTGGAAGACTACATGAACACACACGTAAGCTCAACTTTTTGTTAATAACCTTGGGTACAACAGCCAGCAGGTGGATGAAGGAATCCAGGTGGGCTTTTGCTTTCCCTGAATCTGAAAGCTGCTTGAAACTTCTCTTGTCCTTGACTCTCTAGATGTTTCCCCCTCATTCCCCTGGACCTATACAGAAGAATCAACCCACTTGGGTGCCTGTTTTTACCTTAAAACACTTCCTCAGAATATCGGGAGGACACCATTAGCTTGCCATGTTTCAAAGGACTACTCGAAAAAGTTGTGCTTTCAAGTGCCAACAGAAAGTGTTACTTTTGCTGCATTTGTTGCAGCTCTGTAGCCCAAACGGTGCCTGTTACAAAGATAGTAAAACGTGTGTTGATAGGAATATTTTTATCAGCCTGTGCCAAACACCTAACAGATACTGAACCTGAAATTTCAGGGTCTCCTAATGTATTGCTTCTTCAGTAACCTGTATTTCTGGGTGAAGGAAGGATTAAGAAAGTTGTTAGTGACTCTTGCAATCAACATATGTACATCTGAAGCAAAGCAATGTCTGAGTTGTCTGCCTGTGCATGGTGAGAGTCAGTTTTGTAGTCTTGTATTTAAAGAGTAGACAGATGCTGAAGCTGTACTGCCATTTGCCAGTATAAAGGTTTAGAATAGAAAGGATTGGGAGCAGGTAACCTTTGCTAAAACATTGTAAAAAGTTTCTCCTGCTTAATCGACACGTGTTTATGGCCTTAATTTTGTCTTGAGGTTTTTTGGCACATCTCCAGAAGTTCAGCTCCCCTCATTTTTTATTTCTCTAATGCCTGTCTGATTTATATTGAGCAGTTGGGTTTTTTTCGGGAGGGAGCATCCCAAGTTCATATGTCACAAATGAAAAAATTTGTGATAGAAGATTTTAGTGAAGGAGAGTGGAAGGAAAGCAGCGTTTTAATTATGTGACAAGAGGAAAAAAAGTTGAATTTATAAACCATTTCAAACATAGCAATGTAAGAATACATTTATTAATTTACTGTGAATTTTTTACTTGAAATGTTAGCTCGGGATTGGGATCAGGGAAGAAGAGGCAGGCTAGTGACATTGGCATCATGCTGCAGAGAGCAAACTCAGGATGGTAGAACGAAGCCTGTGGCGGGACGGAAGGAATCTGCCCTGGATGGGAGCTCATGCATCTCGCTTCCCCACTGGAAGGAGGGACTGAAGCACAACTCTCCCGAGGCAGTGTATTTTGCATTGCTGCCAAACCTACCACTTTTGGCAGTAGTCTAACACTATTATGAGTCATCTATCATCCTACCTTTTTTGGTTTTTTTTTTTCAGTTTTTCGATCACCACTGTGAAACAACAGATTTTTCCCCCTCCTTTTCTAACCCTGTCCTTGCTGTCTTCTTCCAGGCTGCTGTAGGAGCAACATGCCTGTGCTCATCCATTGCTGCCCAGTGATGGGAAGTTGGCCCTTTGTCACTCTCCCTAAGTTCTGGCAGGGCTCCATGGAGCTGAGCTTCTTCCCCATCCTTTTTCTGAGAAAGATAGCTTGCAGGTCCAGGTGCCAGAGCATGTGTTAGCATATAGGTTAACTTGTGCTGCTGTGAAATGTATCCCATTCTGTATGTGTGTATCATCCATTTAGTAGTGAATGGGACCATGCCAAGGCCAGACCAGCACCTTGGCATCTCATTGGCTAATCCGTGATTTTCAAATATTGCAAGGTAGCCTGGCTACCTGATGTCCTTTACTCAGCTCTCAGGCTCAAGCCATGATCCAGCCTTTAAGCATTAGGGGAAGCTGCTGGAGCTCCTGCAATTGTCTGTGAAACTCCTGTTGTGACACATATACCATGTTCTTGTAAAACATTAAGATAAAAGTTCAGTATTCATTTCAGCAAACAGGAGAATTGAATTCTCTCTTCATTAGCAGTGCATGAAACTGTCTGCTGGTTGGTTCAAGGCTTTGATTTTTATTCTAAACCCAGATGGAAATATTTGCATAAGTCCTACAGTAGTCCTTTATGGGGGCTTTTTCGTTCTTCTCGCCCCAGTTAATATTGCAAACTTAAGAAATCCTCTAAAATTAATCTTTTGCATTATGCCTGTTTCTCAGTATTACGAATATGACAGAAAGATCTAGAACTCACAGCTATTGCTGCTTTCCAACAGGCTGTGAAGCTGCAGTGATTATTTGTGTGTTGTGTGTGTATGTTTATCTCTTTTGGCTAACGAGACCTTCCATGTTTCCCCATTTTTATTTCCTCTCTCCACACACTCCTTCCCAGCTGCCGTAACCAGCACTCGCCCTCTGGCCAGTGTGCGGAATGAGCTGTTTGTGAGGCTGCTGGTAATGCCTCTCTGTCGGCCACTAGACAGGACACACGCAGAGACACTTGGCATCTGCGCTCCCACTCGCTGTCTGGCAGCCTGGTACCACCTGGTACCCGCTGGTCCAGGGTTTGCTGCTGTACTTGGTCCCGAGTACTCTGCAAAGAAACCCTGTCTGGGCTAAACACATCCCCAGAGCAGCTTCTGCTGTGTTCCTGTAAAAAGGATGGATTTGGCGTGTTTATGCTTTGCGCTGCTGGAGAAGCAAGATGTTGAATAATATTTGTTGTTGTTTCATTGAAATTCTACTTACAGCTGTAGCTGCAGCTCTAAGCCCACATGGAAAATATCAGTGACTATTTTGAATTCTTTTTTCAACACAGCAGATCTCTCATTTTCTCCTTGGGTGTTCCCACAGTTGGGGTTGTCTCGTCTCCTACTACTGCTGTCAGTATTATAGGGAAGTCTATGTATGCTTCCTATAAGGAGTAGATACCCTAGATGAGACAAGGCCTGAAGGATCTGGGAAAGGGAGTCTTTTTTTCACTGAGCTCACTTTATTTATTGGTATTTATTTTACTAGTAAAATGTAAGTGGATTACTTTTTTTTTCCCTGCTGCCTGTTTTTATCCTAAGATTTACTTTCATTTCTGTATTACGTGCTATGATGCCTGTAGAATATTTATTTGTAGTTGCATGTTTGTATGTGTTTTACTCTTGAATATAAATAACATCTTTGTGTCTCTCCAGTTTAGAAATCCTGCCAGGCTGTCACAGAGATCCTTTCATGATCCATATCCTTCTCAAACTCCCTGCAATTGGTTTTTAAATGCTGGGGCATTAAATGGGGCATTTAAATGCTGGACTCTTAAGTTTTAGAGTTGGATTTGTTAGATATGCCATTTTGCTTTCACTGGGAAAGGGCTGTTGCGTTTTGACGTGCATTTTCTGTTGCCTTATCTCTGTTTTAGACTAGTGTTGAGCATGTTCAGAGATGTGTTTTCTGAAGTGTAATAATAGGTATCTAATAGCCTATATTACAAGGCTGCTTGGCTCTGTGCGTGTGTGTACATGTGTTTCAGAAGCCAAGTCTGTATTCATCCAAAAGTGCTTTCTGCATTACAGCATGACAATTACATAAAATCAAGAAAGGACTAGCACTGTGTTTGCAGCAGTCAGTGGATTTTGAGTTCATTTCTAGTTGTCATACGTGTAGCTGATTTTAATGTCGTCTGGTGACATCTTTTATAACATTAAGGGTCAGAGTGAAATTGATATCTATTTCATCCTTCTAAAAGCATATAGATGTAACGTCCTTTGGACCAAATCCAGTCTGTCTTTTCCTTGGAGTGCAAGTGTTGAAAGTACGGAAAACATCACAGCTGCGGAAGTTAGATACACGGGATGGGTGCAAGCAGTGGAGAGCTGGAAACTTCCAGGGTAGCTCTTTTCACAGTGGTGTATTGAAGATATAGAGAAGGTTGGCGGTAGCAGTTGCTAAGCCTGCAAGCATGCAAATTACTGGCCAGTGCCCCAGCACAACATCTACATAGCAGGCATAGATATGTCATAGCTCCACAGCTGTTCCACCCCCTCCGTGACATTACATATGGTGAGTGAAGCCTACCCAATCTCTGCATTGAGCTTTACTTCCTCAGGGTAGGATCTTAGGGCTCTCTGACCTAGCAGCTTCTCTATATAATTATTTTTTCTTAATTTTAATAGTGTCCTTATATCTCATTTGATAATTCTGCAACTTTGGAGTAGAGGCTGATTGATGTCAGTCGTTTTCCTGCTTCATTTTTGCGCCTCCATGATAACCACAATCCTGCTTTTGCCCATTATTTTACCTTTCTCCTTCCTACCCGTTTTTCTTTCTCAGTACACCTTCTAAAATAAAAACATCCATACCAAAACTAACTCGGAAGTTTTACATCTCATATCTTTCTTTGAGGTTTTGTGTTAGGAGTATTATCCAAATCAGGTTATCCAGCTGGAAAATACATTATGGAAAAACACACTTCTGAATGGAAGGAGGTGATGATGCCCATGCAAACTAGTGAACAGCTGTACAGAGTGATAGGAATGATTCCTCCAAAGGCCCAAGAGGTTCTCACTTGTGTTTGTATGATCATCAACTATAAAAAGGAAATCTCTTCATTTCTCTTTAAATAAACTTCTTATCTGGAATGTCATGGCTGCATGTCACCCAATATAGCTAGACTTTCCTGACTTCTTGTCAAGTTAGGGTTTATTTTGACCAAACTAATTTTAGGATTTTTCTCTTCTACATAAAATGTTAGGGTTGTTTTTTTCCCTTTGATTTAGTTTGTCAGTATCATGTAGCATTTCTGCCTCTATCTCTGTATCCATTTCTATTTAGTTTGTGGATGATGGCACAGATTTGACATTGGAATTTTTTTCATGGCTTTTAGGGAGCTAAAAAAGGCTGACAGTCACTGGCTGATTGGTTTGATATGAGAGGTCAAATTTAGGATCAACATCACTTTGTGTAAATGTAAATTAAAAACCACAAAATTTTTAGCTATTTGTAGTCTGCTGAATTTGGACTTCAATACACAAACTAATCAAGGAAAGAAACACTTTATAAAGAAAATTAATTGAACTCAGAAGCAATTTTTTTGTTTTCATTATTATGGATGCAAAAAGTATGGATTCATATCAACTTGGGGTCCCAATAGGAGCATAATTACTAAAAATCTGGTGAAAAACAATTATTTTCAAATTGCAGTATTTCTACCAAACTGTTTTATCATTTGTTTTCCATAAGTATGTAATAAGAAAACTCATTACTTTAATCTCCAAATATAATTTGTACCAGTGGTGTAAAAAAACATCAGAGGTTCCTGTTTCTTACAGAGAAATTTATACTATGTGCTACCACAGAGCCAGAAATTCTCTTATATCATGTGAGCAGATATTAACTTGAGACCAGCATCAGACAACCATTTTTGGCTTTCCCTTTATTTAAAATATGACATGCCTAAGTATAATTTGGCTTAAGAGACCAATTTATGCTTGAAGTACTAAATAGTTTTCCTGATGTCTTTATATGAGTTACACTGAACACTTACCCAGTTGTCACAAGGATGAATCAAGCTAATATAAAGTAATTCTTTATTCATACCAAATAACACTTTGTGTTTTACTTTATTGTAGCCGAGTCTCGGAGAGAATCTAAGTAATCCTTTGAAAAAGGGGAGCTAGTGACAGAGCTGTGAATTCTCTGTAGATTTAGGAATTCATCATTAGACTATCCACACTCATTTTTCTAGGAAAAATACAAATTTTTTGAGACAGAGATTGGAAGCAAATTTAAAAAACCCCAAACCACAAGAAACATCAACACACAGTTTGTGTCCTTAGTGATGACACTCAAATGTGGAGGCTTTCCATGTGTTGTGGATATTAGTAAACATTTGTATTATTGAAATTGTTGCAAAACCACATGCTTTTGCCTTAGAATTGGTCCAGAAAAATACAAAAAGCTGTAAAATGAACCACATTTGAAGCAGCATATGCATAAAATCTTACCCATTGATAAAAGGGTAGAATCTTTAAAGCCAATTTCACTTACAGATCTGGCTAATTCTTAAAAAGGAAACTAGAAATGGTATTTTCTTGAATCACTTAATAATACTAAAACACAGATCACAATTCTAATTTCTTTGTCAGTAACAGATAACATAAAGATAAAAGCTGTTGTGGAGTATGAATATTAATTTGCTAACCATATTGAAAAAAACTTCGGACCACATAGTTTTGTGTTTTTGAAGCAATATTCTGGGAAGTAGCTGATTGAATCCTATCAATTTAAATGAGAGTCAAATGACTGTATGGACCTCTTTGAAAATTTGGGACTTGGTTCTTTATTGTCATTTCTTTCAAGGTTTTGTAGAAGACCTTCCTATATTTAGTGGACTTTCAAAGGCAGACGTATTGTGCAGTTAAAATACTACAATTTAGTGCTTGCACCTTGAGTTGTCATTTCCTGCAGACGAAAGGAGTATAGTTAAAACATGTTGTTTTACTTGATGTCGCAAGATTTAAGGCTTCTACTTGTTCAGAGTGTAACTGGTGAAAACTTCATTGCCTGTTGTCAAAAAGAAAATAATTTCAAGTTAATTTTTGAAACTTGATTCTAAATCTTGGGTCATGCTTCCTTTATAATTACACACACTTATTGGAATGGCATATGGTGAAAAAATATATAAATTTGTGATACAAAAGAAACAGAAATGCTAGGCTTTTATGTTGATTGCACCTGTATGGGGGCTTTATAAGCTTACAATTTGTATCATTTAGAGATACAGACTCAGCGTAGTTCTAACGTAACTAGTACTGTGAAGCTTTTTTATTTTTTTTCTTTCTGCTGACTGATAGGTAAAGCAATTTTCAACAAATGGCTCCCAGTAGGCTGCCATCATGGAAGCCTTGTAATGTTGCATTTTAACCTTAGCATTGGCGACTATTCAGAAATTGTTTCATTGATGCCACACCATTCTGCACAAAGCATTTGCTCTTAGTATATGGGAAGAGAACAATCTTTAAGTCTTAACATTCCCATTGTTTTATCACATCTCTTTCATCTGTGTTCTTCTTTTCTCATGAAGATGTAGCAAAAGTGAAATAGCAACATACTCCTTTTTTTTTCTTGATGTGATGTCTGTTTTACTATGGAAGAAGAAATTTGAAAACTTCTAGGTGACTTAGGTGCTTAACTGCCACTTGTACCTTTCAGAATATTTACTATTGGAATGTGATCATTACAAGAATAAATTGTACTCCTCTATATCCATGCTGTTTTCTCTTTAGTAGTTTAGTTTACTTTAAAACTCATTTTCACCCTAGTGCAGGGACTCAGGTGGTAGTGTTACTGCCTTTTAAAAAACCCAAAAAACACAAAACATACAAACCAACCACAAACAAACAGCCATAAATGATCCCTTAAATTAAGCCTGAATATAGATTTTATTCAGGATCAAGTCATGAATAAGCTATTGTTCGGGTCTGGCAGCTATAAAGCCTCACAAATTGTTTATGCCCTCTTTCCTTTAACTGGCACACCTAAAATTTCAGCAAACAAAGCAATTTGAAGCTGCAGGGATACATTCTAGTTAATCTCTAGCAGTATACTTGCCCTATATAAGTAGTTGGAAGATGTTTTTTGGGTTAAATTAAGACCTCGTTAAATTAATCTTCCCATGTGATCTACTTTCTTTATTAGTAAACTCTGTAATAACTTACAGGTAGAGATGAGCAAGTATTTGCACAACATGATGTTACCTGTACATATGAAATCTATGGTGATAGACTTTTGCGAGTACTATACATTAATTTTCACATACTGAAATGCAGTTTTGAGTTATTTCACAACTCAGAAAACTGTCATTTCCAAACTCTTGACAAGTAGTCTCTTGCTCTGTCCTGTGCAATGTGACCTGCAATACAACGTGGTACAAATAATGTTTTCAGAGAGGACTGTGCTAGTTTATCCTTTTATTGCCCACTGGGGCAAGGAGTTTGTGTCTGTTCGTGCAGATCTTGGAGACAGTATTCAGAGGAAAAATCTTACCTACAAATAATGCTTTATGTTAGAAATTGATCCACTGCTTGAAATTGTTGTCATATCACGTTGGCTCAGGCAGCAGATATTTTCAGCTCCTTCTAATTTTTTTTTTTTTTTTTTCTTAAACCCCTCTTCCTGTTAGAGGAACTGTCAGTCATGCATTAAATGATTCCTGGTTAGACTGTGCTTTTCCACAGGTAGAGTGGGGTGTTTGCCTCAGAGTCAGCAGTCTAGAATCTGTTCTGAATTCAGATAATAACCAACTGAACAACTAGCAACTTACAATTAGCATCATTTTTAAGTATAGGTCAAAGTTCCTGTAGAAGAGCCAGTTCCTATTTGCTTAAGCATTTAAATATGGACAAGGAAGCCTAATTTGAATCTTATGTCTCTAGAAGTCTTGACCTCTTCTTTGATGTCAGTGTTTGGTTCCTGTATATGATGAGTCTGATGGGGAGCGGCTGAGAGAGTTGGGCGTGCTTAATCTGGAGAGGAGGAGGCTCGGGGGAAACCTTACCACTCTCTACAACTACCTGACAGGTTGTAGCCAAGTAGGGATCAGCCTCTTCTCACAAACAGCAAGTAACAGGACAAATGGAGACAGCCTCGAGTTACACCAGGGCAGGTTTACACTGGATATTAGAAAAAATGTGTTCATCTAATAGGTTGTCTGGCATTGAAACAGATTGCCCAGGGAAGTGGTGGAGACACCATTTCTGGACGTATTTAAAAGACATGTAGATGTGGTGCTTGGGGACATGGTTTAGTGGTGGACCTGGATTAATATTGGACTTGATCTTGGGGTTTTTTTTCCAACCTAAATGACTCTATGATTCTATGATTTCTAGTATCTGAAGAGTATAATTCACTAAATATGTTTGGGGGAAAACCGGCAAAGTTTCACTAATAAGAATCTCACATAGACTATTAACTTAAAACTTCCAGGAGACGTTATTAGTTGCAGGGGTAAGGGTCAGGTCTCTTTGTGGATATATCTTCTCTTGGCTTTCAGCCTAACAGCTTTAGGGGACATTAGCTTGGAACTGAGCAATATAAGCAGAAACAATTGTGTTGTTCCTGCCTGGTGGGAGTTCACAGATGCTTGTCATAAAAATTGTTAAAAATTGTTTCATTAGTTTGCAAAAAACTGATTTCTTGGAATGCTCTACCTTCTTCTACCAGGAATACTTAATTTCTTTTATGTCCTGTGTGTGACAAGCAGTAGCAGAAGCTACCTCACAATTAATTACGAAGATATATAGAACTTAAAATGACCACTCAGCGTTTTTCCATTTGCATGTTGAAAACAAAAGGTAATTGGATTGAAAACAATATGGCATTTAATGCAACTGTTCCTTTAAGTAGTGCATTTTTCCAAAAGATAAAGAGATATCAACCTTCTAGAATTACATAATATCACAGACATAAGTAAAACTAATCAGTTATGCCATGTGCCCTCATTTTGTAAGTGCAATAGCTCATTTAGCTGTTAGCAAAACCTTGCTTAGTGATGCCTTGATAATTAGAAACTGTCACTGTCTGTATATGAATAACACTTCTTTTCCCTCTTGCTACTTTGATATTTGGAAATATCACATTTTATCTGTCCTGGAGTACAAACATAGTTGGACACTTCAAGATGTCTAAATGGAGTTTTTAAAATATCACAAAGTGAAGTGTAGAATTTTTATACATAAAATTACAAACATTAATTTTTATCTTACAGACATACAGGAAGGGTTGCTCTTGAGGTGACACACCTGCAAAGCAGCCTGCTCTGTGTAGTGTTTAATATAATTAATTTTCATACAATTTTGTAGCATGCATTTTAGAAACAATTTTTTTTTCAGAAATATTTGTACTTAAGCCTGCTTAAATGATTAATAGAAAACCATTTGCCTGTGATTTTTTAGCAGACAGGCTTCTCTGAAGTCATAGCTCTTCATCCATTAGGTGGAATGGGCGCCTAATGGTTACGTCTGTCAGTGACGAAACTGCCAGAAGTCATTAAACTCCTGTAAGCTTGGGCTGCAAACAACATGGGCAGTCTTGCAAGATGACAGTGTTTCAGTATCCTTCTCTTTGCAGATCAAAAGAGTGTCTTTGCACACCTATGCTTTTACAGACCACCTTTTATGAGGACACAATTCCTCTGTTCTCCAAGGCGTGTTTTATGTGCAGCAGCACTTTGTACGTAGCCTTTGTCAGTGTCTCTGTTGTTGCATTTCAACTGAGAGTCAAAGGACAGACAGTACATCCCAGATTTGGAGTCAGACACATTGCATGAAACTACTTTTAATTCATGCTTAGAAGCTTATCTTGTTCCTTATAATAGTTTTGATATAGAGAAAAGAATCTTGACTAGTATTAAAATAGGCAGATATAAATCAAAGCTATTGTAAACATTCCAGCAGTTCTGTGGCAGTGATAAACAGGTTTTAGTGACCCACCTATGGTATTCAGTTGGAATAGGTGTGAGAATTTCCCTTTTCCTTTGAAGACATGTATTGAGTGGGTAGTGCTGAATATTCTGTGAGTGACTGAGTTATACTCTTCCACTAAAATTGATGGTGGTACAAAGACCTGCTTGTCTGAAGTCTAGGCAAGATAAAAACGCAAGTGACAATGAGACAACTTGGGTAAGTGGAGATAAACCTGGAAGGCACACGAAGCCTGGAATACCCTTCATGCTGGGGAGAGGACAGTGCAGAGCTGGTTAACGATATTTACATCTATTCATACTTGTACATCTATTCTATACTTGTAAACAGTAGCCCTTAAAAAAGAATTTGTTGATGCAATTTTTTCAGTCTGCTCACTGTAGCCATTTCTCTGTGAAACAGGTTATTTATATCCGTATGAACCCCATGTTTTGGTATTGCAGAGTACTGAAATGTACTGGGATAACTCCAAAGGCTGCTTGGAAGCTCATGGACAGTGCTTAGTTGAGTTGTTCACAATATTTAATGGTAACACCTTCAGAAAGTATATTGCACTCCTTTTCCAAAGGAAGATTTGGCTTCATATTCACTGGTGTACCCCACAGTTGATCATATAAATTTAGAAGGCCCTCCTTGAGAGAAAGCCTCAGACAGCGCTACAGAAGCGCACATCACCTGAAGTGTATTCTAGCCACTGTTTAGCTGTGAATATCTGGGGACTCTCTAAATTTTAGCTGGCACTAAACCAACACCAAGATTTGGGTTTTATATGTAGACTAACTATTTCAAATTCCTTTTTTAATGAAAATCTAAAATAATGAAATAATAGTGCAGGACTTGAGAAATTCCCAGGACAGCATACTCTTCTGCTCCAAATTTGTGCTGTCTCCAGCTGGGGGGATTTCAAAACTCGATTCAAAGACCAGATGCCTGAATTAATAGGAAATTTACTAAAGGTGCATGATGAAATGGACTAACATGCATGCATATATATGAACGATTGGATGACTGTAAGAATATGGACATAGTCTTTTGTCTCAGGTGGTTCCTTGACACACGGTGCCGAGACACTCCCACAAATGTGCTCTGGAGAAGAACTTTACTTTTCCTTCTGTCATATGTAATATATGACAGAATTTTTTTTTTTAAACAGTGCTTTTTGTTATTCACAATCCATAAATATTTATGGGCTGTAAGAAAATACACCTGCTACTTACTGCTCCTTGTGTAACAAAAGCCTAGAAAAGAAAATACTGCAAACCAAAGGAGATGCTGAAACATATTTTGTCAATTACTGGTAAGTGCTAGAAGCTAAAATGAAATTTCTCAGAGACAAGATGAAAAAAAGATAGTGGCAAAGTCAAACTATGCCACTGAAGAACCTGGCTGCAAAGGCTCTACTTAGTAGAAGTCATAAAGAATAATTTATAGCATTGTCAGAAATGGATGACAGTTGATCAGATTGCAAAAGTAAACTCTTCTCAGTATATTTTCATATATTATAGGTAATCTGTGTAGATTAACCTACTTGAGGAACCCCTTTTATTACAAGGCTAAGGGGATTTTGTGATTCATCTCACATGAATTGGCACATGACTGTGCACTGCTTTATAAATAAATCTGAGAGACCTCCTGGTATAGATGGCCTGTGTCTACATTGCATTCAGTGTGCAAACATTTGAATTAAGTTTGGAATTTAGTGCCATGTAGCCTCACTGGCATGTAAAATACTCCAGACTGCAGAAGTACATCTAGGAACTTGAAACAAAACATTTTTTGAATGCTAAACTTGTACTGTCTTGGCTACATGATTCTCAACACAAAAACTAGCTTTTTGAAGCATTCCAGAGAAAATGTGCTTATTTTGATTAATGAAACACGTACACTAAGAATTCATACTGTTTACTAGGATGAAAATGGTAAAAAGCAGTCTCAAAACTAAACTTAGTCTACGATGTTATAGTAAGATATGGTCTCAGGAGTTTCATAAAAGAAACCTTTTTTTCTCCCCAGATGTTAATGTGACCCACAGGTCAGAGACAGCTGTTTGCTGTCTCAAAGGTAGACACAGTCATTTCCTACGCAGGTTTTGTGAGCTGCTACAGTTCCATTTTTTGCAACTCTTGCCATTTTTATCCATTGTGGATAGTCCTGCTTATGCGGTGAATAACAGGAGATAATGCTGCACGTTACAACAGGAACATGAATGATTTCAGTGTTTTGAAATCCATTGTGCAGTGAAGGAGCACCAGTACGCTATGATTACACTTTCCATTGCTAGTAGCATCCTATAAACTGATTTGAAAACTTGCTAGAGTTGTTCTTATCTTGGCTTCTAAATGTTTGCAATGGCATCTAACAGCTTTACAGTAGTGCAGGGCCTCTGAAATGGCAAGCTCCAGTCCAGGAATTGCCTCTGTTACAGGCGTGTGGTGTCTATAACTTTCCCCTGGGGAGCCTTAGAATTCCAACCTGTGACCTGGGGTGAAGCTTCCTCACAGTGACAGAGCTCTGAGCTTTGACGTCAGCCTGAGGTTTTTATTAGCAGGTCTGGTAAAGCTGAAGTGGGCTCATTGTTCTCACTGAGCAGACTGTGGTAAAGTGTGATCAGACCTTGGTAAAAAGTAGTGATGCTGGCAAAATTAGCTTCTGGGACTTGAAAAATACTAATTGAGTAGTCTTCTAATAGTACATTGTAATTCAGCTTAAAGAGCTTAATCAGAATCTATTACATGCTGCTAAAGTGGCTCAGTAATGGAAGGCTGATTCATAACCATCATAATCACTTCATTGCACTTTTAGTTTAGATCTGTATTTCTTCCTGCTTTAGTGCTCAATAGAGTCTTCATGGCCAGAAAAAACCTTTGAATTAAATGTTTGTAGTATTAAAATTTGGGGTTGTACCTGTGAAATAATGAAATAGTAGAAGGCTTAATTGAAGGGCAGTACACTTTTTATTTTATTGCTTTACTTGAGTTCGTGGTGAAAAAAGAGATTCTGACCAGTGTGCTGACATTTTTTTTAGTGTATTTGATATAATGCAGAATTCCGGAGTTCAGTTTTTTTGGGCAAGTGTCTCATTTTTGAGGTAATTTTTCTTGCTGTACTACTCCACTAAATACTGGCTTCCACTATTGTCTTGAGCTCATCAGGAGTTATAAAGCGCTGCTGAATTTGTAAAATAGGTTATATAACAAGACTCGTTTACCTCACCTCCTTTGCAGGAAATCTCTTGCCCAGAACGAGGTGTGACGACAATCAGAAGTGTATCTAGAGATCCCTCTGGTGTCCCTAGAGAAACTGCTAGTGAAGCTTAAGAAATGGCTGCACTTAGTTACTCTTACTGCTCCTTTGCTGATGTTACCTTTCCCCATAGTTGAACTTCTTTAGTAGATCATGGAGTGATTGAGTCTTTTTCTGTGGAGCTCATTCTGAATTACAACTGCAAGATTATTTTATATGACAGATGTATGATCCATTATAATGTCTCTTCTGTAGGGGTCAGGTCAAGTCCTTGTGGGTGACAGACTGTTAAAGTCACTGTATAGCTGTTCTTGGAGCTATTGTATGCCCATGTTCAAATATTTATCTGAATTTTATGGTTATATGATATTAAGTTTGGCCTGTTCCTGTAGTCTTTTTCAGGATTCACGTCTCTAATTGTCTGCTCAGTAGCAATGTCCAAACGTGCAGACAAAAGACACAGCCTTTGAGGGGGCTCAGTTGATGGCTATCACCCTTGTTCTTTAGGGAAGGCAGCTGTCTTATCAGCAGGACTTAGTTCAAGGCTTCACATATGCCGCTGATCTCCCTGTCGCAGTTTATCAATGTGTTTGATGAGAATAAAATCCCTTCGGCTTTTCTCCAGAACTTTGAATGTATTCATTACTACGTAAGTGAAGTAACCTGCTATGGTATCATATTGGGACTGAGTGGATTAATTTAATTAATCAATCTTGATTTAAATCCTGTCTTTAAAGTAGCATCTTTTTGCATAATTGATTTAAATTTTGCTTTGCGTGTTACCGTCTCATGATTTATCTAAAGGAAGATTGATTTTTAGTTGTTGGAAAGCATCGATTTTTCAATGAGATACACAGTGAATAAAACTGATTATTTCTGTTTAGGTGGAGCAGGTTTTGAGGGATTTTTTTGTTTGCTTGTGGTTTTTTAAAAATCTTTGAAGATGTCAATCTTGTGCAATGATTTGCTTGTATTCCTTTAAAAGAAAAAACTCCAGGCAGCAGCAACAAAACTGATCTGGACAAAACAGGAAGTGGCTCAATTATGATGCTTACTTCCTTTTTCAAAATAAAGGCAAGGAGTATGTTCCAGTGTTTAACTTCAGGTTGAAGGAAGAAGATTGGTTTAGGAGAGATACCTGAGAAAGCGTAACAGATGATTGTGTTTTGGAAGGGAAGAAACAAAGATATTTTGCATATTTGGTATTGTGCTGGCATGTATAGTGCATTTGTAGGAAACAGGAGCAGAAAAGGGAAATGTAGAAAAATTAAGAGCAGAAATGAACTAAACTTTGGAAGAGTCAGAACCTTGAGCTTAATATAGAAAGTAATGGGCAACTTAGGTAACTTTTCTTTTTAGTGAGTGATCACTGTGATGTAGTCAACGCAGGAAAGGAAGGTAATTATTCTAGCAGCTATAGTCTATATATTGGAGCATGAGGAAAAAACCTTAAACAGAAATTCGCTGCAACTGATGCAAGTAGTGTGAAGCCTTAGACAAGTATTTTAGTGGAAGGATTGGAATGGACAGAGTGGATATTGGAGATATCATAGAAAAGTACAATGACAGTTTGAGCTGTGATCAAGTCATGGAGAAAAGAATTGAATGGGCCATGGAATTTCAAATCTAGAGAATCGAGAAAGATAATGGTATTGTCAACAGTGGTGGCAAGAAGGTGAGAATTGGAAGAAAAGATAAGAAGTTCAATTTTCAAGAGTCTGACTTTGACATCAAAATTGTGTGTTTGAGAAGAAGTGAGATAGCTTGCAGTGTAGGGGAAATGAAAGATGCGAGTGAAGATTGGTGATTCATCAGTGTCAAAATGGTGCTGGAAACTGAGGGCAGGTGAACTTGCTGAGATAGGAGTAGAGAGGAGGAGGGACTGGCTGAGATTTTGCACTGGAGATCAGTGAAAGAAAAGGAAAGAAGAAAATGTTCACGTGTCAAATCCTACAGTGGATGACTAAGATAGGAAAGAGAAGTGAATACTAAGTGTTAAGTAGCTGATCCACAGATCAAATACACAAATAAAAACCTTAATGATTTCAATGTTAAGAGTATCTTTTGGATACATTATAAAAAATCTGAAGAACCTTTGTTTTTCAGATAGCTTCTTGTGTTGGAGGGAGCAGTGCAGATTCACTGCTTCACTGGCCTGAGATCATGTGCTGCTAATGGAACCTGAGCTTCCCTTGCCTTACAGTGAGAACGGAAGTTTATATGTTTGCCTGCCTTGCGTGCTAGGTTTCTCCCTGAGATCCTTTTTTTCCAGCAACACAAGCAGGAATTCCTGGGTTTTATCATAAATTCTAGACAGTCACCAGCTCTTCACATGCATGAAAATAATTTGATCACTGGCCTTTGAGAGAAATGTGCATATATTATCTTTTATTTATGGAGCAAGTACATCTTAAAAAGCATTTACATGATCAGTTCCCCCTAAGTCTCAGATACCTTATGGCAGGACTTCTGAACATATCCAGTAAATTTGTAATTCCTTCTGAGATGCTAAATATTATTTTTAGTTTAAATACCGGAGAAGAAATAATTTTTTAAGCTTATTAAAATGTTATATGGATATTTTTCAAATACAATTTATATTATCACTGGGGCATAGCCTCTCAAATGAATAATTCACAGCACTGAGTAGTCACTTTTGATAATCTGTAGTGGTATGTTATGTTGGTTCTGCTGAGAGATTAACACTTACAGCCTAAGGAATAAAACCAGAGAATCTAATCCATTTGTTTGCCTATTCACAGTGACAGATACTTTTTTAAATTAAAACCTATTAGTTTGAATTTTGAATCTTAAAATTGAATCTGTTTTAGCTCATTTTAGACTTCTATAAAAGAGGATTATGATATATAACATATTACAGGCAAAGAAGTATGGAGACTATTGATTTTCAGCACAGTTTTCCTATCACAGACGCTGAAGGATGTTTCTAACAAAAATTTATAGGATATTAAGCAGAGAAATGGTTTCAAAAGGCTATTGGAAGATGCAGGAAATAGGGTAGACCCTGTCTGTTAATAATTAGGTGTTATAAATTTTCTGAAAAGCAGCTGAATTTGAAATGGTTTTTCATCACACATTATGATGGCACATCGAATATAAAAGTAAGAAAAGTGTAAATGCTGTTTTATTAATATTAGTTGGACCCAATCCACATCATGTAAAATTAGGCATTTAACTATAAATAGTGGTGTAATATAAGTTAGGGTTTACAGAGAAAACACTGAGATACATGTAAGTTATAGAGTTTGTATTTGTTTGTCTTCTTCCATTTATGATCAATTAAGTTTTAAGCTCTGTAAGAGAAATGTTAGTGATGTACATTATTGCTTTTCTTGGTTGGTTTATGTCTGGAAGTGATGGGGGACGCACTGATACTGTCTCTTGGCAGATCCTGTGCAGTATTGCAAAAGTTGAGTGTAATTTAAGAATATGCAGATCGTAGAATTACTGAGGTTGAAAAAAAATCTCTAAAATCATTGAGTAAAACTCTTAACCTATCACTACCAGGTCCCCCACTAAACCATGTCTCCAAGAACCACATCCACATGGCTTTTAAATCCCTCCAGGAATGAGGACTCCACCAGTGCCGTGGGCTGCCTGTGCCAGGGCTGACAACACTATCTATGAAGAATTTTTTCCTAATGTCCAATCTAAACCTTGCCTGGTGTGACTTGCAGCTGATTTCTTTATTCTTATTGCTTAGTTACCTGTGAGAAGAGATTGACCCCCACCTGGCTGCATGGCACGTGTTCAGAAGATATGGATGTTGATTAAGATACATAACCTAATATTTAACCAAATGCTTGTTGAGCCTAAAAAAAAATCCAAATTCAAACAAAAACAAAGAAACAAAGCCCCTCCAATCCCAAATCATTTTTTTGTTTCATACACATAGACAAAACTCTGTGGTTTTCACTGTGGGGTAGCCTGTCTACACAGTATGGTAAATAGCCCTCAAAACAATTCCTTTAAACACTTCTCATTCCAACAGTTAAGAGAAGTGGCAAATTAGACAAAAATACAAGATGATATAGTTAGTGAAGCTGCACCTGCCAAAGCTGGGTGTGAATTTGGTCATAAACGAACCTGATCAGACATGTGGAGAGAGGAAATCTTTTAGGACATGTTCCCAGGATACAAGTGACTTTTAAGCATGATGTGATAAAGAGCATTTCCTTTTAGGCAGTAGTGGATATTACAACAACTTCTTTAGAAAGACATATTTATATGAAATGTAGTTTTAGGTTAACTCTTAAAAAAAAAGTTGCCCCATTTTGACATCTTACTATGGAAACCGTGGAAACTGATAGAAGATATAGTAACTGTCTAAACCTTTATTTGGGAAAGGTAGGCTGCTTACATTCTACAGAGTGAGTGGCCAAGTCATACAGGAACCATTTAGCTACATCAGTATTGGAATCAGTGTATGATGTAGTTCAGCCAAAGATATTTCTATGAATTTATCTCTTCCTTTCTTAGCAATGCTTTGAACAATCTCACAAACAAGCCTGTTACAACAGACTCTCACTGCATGAACAGGGAACAGTCTCTTAGAGTTGATTTGTAGAGTATATAGTGTAGCTATTGCATGACCTTGGGTAAAATGCCAGGATTGTACTTAAGGATTAGAGTCTGCCAATAAATCATTCAAAAAGTAGGGTGTCGTTGGGTTTTTTGATTTTCAAGTAAATGGTGTGGCTTAATTGCAGTAAAGTATTTCATAAAGGGGCAAATTTTGTTCTATAAGTTATTACTTTAATAAGCAATCAAAAGGTAATTAAATAACTGGAGTCTGTTTCCTGAACCAGAATTGGCATTCAGTGTGTACCTAAAAACAACTAGCAGCAATGGTGAATCAGATACTGTTGCAAGATTTGCTTGAAGAACAAAAGCTAAAGTTTTTCCAAAGTGAATCAGAGGGATCATTGAAATTGTCATTGGGTCTTGTCATTGTGCTGCCTCTACAGCACTACGTCCCAACCCAGTATGATTTTGGAATATAGACCCTGATTGCAGGCTGAAAGAGAAAACTTCATTAAAAAACACCAAAAAACAAACTAAAAACCAAAAGCCCCCAGTATTATTTGTGAGTCTGGTCTAATGTGCCTAAATCAGAAGTAAATGTATAATTAACCTTTTTTCATGATAAATTAACATTAATTTTCTTAGGATTAGTGGGAAATAGCATAATATAGGGCAGGTTTAGCATTCACTGTAACTGTCACATGGGACCTTTAACACTCTTAGAGGATTAGTTGAAGCCAGTGATTCATGCTGTTACCATGCACACAGAAATAGTGTGCAGCTTCTGACCATCAAAGAGGCTTTCCTAATTACCAGCTTTTACAAGTGAGCATAGAAAGATTAGAATATAAATATGAGGAAGTGGCTTCGGAGTTCTTGAGGGAGCAAGATAAAATACACTCTTTCCCCAGTGAGTAGTTCAATTTTTGAAGGAAATTTTGCAGTATTGTTTGAGAATGCATCATTAGGAAGATAATTAATGAAAAGGTCTGTTGTTAGGGCCTAAGTGAGTATGGTGTCTCTGTGTTCTTTCCTCTCTTTTTTCTTTTACAAGGGCATTTCTTCCTTGTCTTATTAATCTGAGCATTCTTTATGCAAGGAAAATGATTAATAATTTTGGAAGAGTGGGAAAGAACAGTTGAACTTGAAAAGCACTGGTTGAAAGTATACAGCTTTGATGATACTGTGAAACAGGCCAGCTCTGTTTAGGTACTGAAATACAGATTCAGTGCTTCATTTTTGGAATCCAAGAACCCAGAAGCAGAATTCTTTTGTTTAAACACTTGAAACAAAATAGGAAATGAAAACACAGATGCTTTAGAAGCATCATTCTGGTAAGTCACATTATCCACCAGAAACTCCTCCCCCAGCTGTTCTGTGATCCATGTTTCTCTGAAGGCTGCCATAGAAAGCTCTGGTTCAAAAGTTAACAGCAGATGTAATTTGCCTGTCTGATGCTGCTCCCCAGAGTGTGCCCCTAGACAGCGGCTGTGGCTCAGCAGGAGTAACGTGCTAAAACGTTGTGTAACACACAAGACGGACGTACATCTGAGAGAGATCTTTCAAGCAACTCATTCGACCTTCTTTTCTTACGTTTATCCTTTACTGAAGGTGGAAAACTTTATTGTCCATAATACACCAATTCTGACCTGCTCAACTGGGACTCCTTTGCACCTCTGTTAAATATCAGACCATGTATGAGGCAATGTGGAACTACAGCACTTGAGCAATAAGTAGCTCAAGAACAGAACATGCTTATAGCAAATACATTATTAATATATCAAATATAACCTTTCACAACCTGATAAGCTTGGCTTCATAACTCAGAAAAAAAAAAATAGTGGGGCTCATGGCTCCTTTCTGAATATGGAACTGCAAATTGTTTGGACCATTAATCCATGCTGGCCACCAGTCATCTGCACACTCCCGGACATACCCCCTTTTGCACACATTGTTCATGTAGAATTCAAGAGTTTAACAGATTAGTCTGGGTTTTGTGGAAGTTCTAGAAGTTTAGATGCTACCATGTAGGCTGCCACATGTTCATAAATCTCAGACATCTGGCAGTCCAGCTGGAACTGGTGTGCACATAAGATCTTGTATAGCCACGCACAGCAACCAGTGGGAAGTGCTGGATTCCCTCCCTCTACATGTGCTACACGGTTGACTGGTGCATGGAAATGTCCTGAGCTCGTGGGCTGGTTCATTGGAAATGAACAGGAGTAACTGCAAAGCGTCTTCATGGTTTTTTCTTTGTCTAAACCCTGATATTTTTTGCAGGACAGCTTTGATGAATTTAAATGAGTAAGGTAAAAATATTTGCCCCTGTGTAATATGTCTGGGTGCACAGACCTTTGGAGGCAGTGTATTTGAATATATAGGATTGGATTTTGCTATTACAGACTGTCAATTCAGAGCACCTTTTGCATCTCAGTGCAGTTTTTCTAGGTTTGCATCTTACAAGCAGAAATCATCATGGGAACTGCTCAATAGGACTTCTTTTTATTTTTTGTGGCTGTCTTGAATATTCGTGTTTACTAGGAAAACCAAGAAGGCTGAACTTGGATGGTGTGTGCTAAAAATGAGCCTTTTAGTGCTGTAGAAATCTACAGATTGTCACTGCAGTGCTTTCAAGGACAGTTTCATACTAGGTTATCAGCTGTTTTATGTGCCGGTTGCACAAAGGCACGTTTAACTTGTGCACTCACTTTGCTTTATAGTCAGATTTTGCATTCATGAGCAGATACAATTTACTTATTGTTTGCAACAGTTCCTTTCCTTTCATGTAAATTCTTCATTTTCTCTCGGACTCCCTTACATCTATTACATGTCAAGCAAGAGTCATCATAGGACAAGATGTCTATATGTGAAGTACAAATTGAGCATAGGAAGGGGCAGATGGGCTTTGTTGTCTTTTAAATTACAAGTTACATGGAAACCTTAAAGTGTTTAGCATGTATGTTCTGCTAGAGAAAGGCTATAGAACTGCATCTTTTAGGCAGTTCCTTTCTGAACTCTGCCCAAGATTAAACCTACGTATAAGTATGAATCCAGGTAATATGAATTTATTTCAGATAAAACCTAAATGATTGCATGAGGTGATACATGTAATTATCTGAAAACCCACAGGCCCACCTACACATAAAGTTCAGGACTGTGTGTATGGATTTGTAAGGGTAAATGTCTTCGTTTTCATCTGGAAGTGCCAGAGAGATGGTGGATTTCTCTTGTAATTAAGTCTTTATAGTATCAAGAAGAAATTACTGCGCTCCAATCTGAAAATTCATTGTGCAGCTAAATGCTTCTTTTTGCATGGAAACTGTTCTTAATTAATAATCTGTTTGATGGATTATAGTGCAGGACTGGATTGGCATCTGCACTTTGGACATGATGTACCTGATTGTACTAACAAGTTATAACAACATGTATCAACTACTGTAATTATCATGTTGCCACTGTTTTCTGCAGATGTAAAGATACATAATTCAAGCTGACAAGCCCAAAGGTTTTATTGGAATGACCTATGATACCCAAGTTCTCATTAATATACAGCCAAATGCACAATATCAATTAAGTGTAAGATACAATCTCCGGGCTTCTTAACATTATCAGCAGTTAAAATTAGTAAGGCAACAGAAGTTCTTACTATTTTATTTTCCTACCATGTTGAAATGAAGAACTTTGCAGTATAAAAGCTTTCTTAACAACGTGTGGTTTTGAATAGTCTGTTCTTTTTTGTGTTTTCGATTTTTACATTAGTATGTAGTAGGAGTAAATAGCATTTAAAATGAAGCCATTGTTTATTCACAAATCAAATAAGCTACCGACAGCTGCCCTAGTGGCTTCCTCATTCACTTAAATTAATGCCTAAGGCCTTGGGGTGAATAGTCTTCTGGGGAGAATGTGGGCATTTATTTTCGATTTCCATTCAATGTTGGGTCTTTTAATGCCAAATCCTATTTAATGTGCACATGTTATGTTGAACTGTGTGCAAATTTATTCTATAGACAACTTGACAGAATTCGTACTATTAAAGTCACATACAATTTGTACTCAAAAAATAAGATCTTTTCTTTTGAACACCCAGGGTACAATTCTGTCTTTATTTTACTTTAAGATCTATATAGCACTGAGAGTAAGTCCTACACAATAGTAGGTACTTTTTAACTAAGCTTGAAGTTTGATGGTTTGGATTTCTTCCAAGCCCTGTCCATTTAATCAGGATTTTCCTGTGCCCTCAAGTGTTGAGACAGTGTTGTGATGGATACAGTTCAAGAACTTGAGGGGGAGGGTAGTTTTGCTAGATTCAAGTATTCTCCTTTCATTCACCCCCTCTCTCTCCCCCCTCCCCCCACTTGGAAACTTCATAAATGTATTTGGACACTTACAGTATGTCAGGTTTGCACAATTAATTAGGCCCTATGTCTGCGTAAGGACTTACACCCTGTGACAAAAAGGAGATGATGAGAGGATGTAGGAGTGATAATGATTCTGTAACCTAGTGGTCAGTCTTCTCCTGGGCAAGTGGAGTACAGTTCCAGTTCTGCTCCAAGGATTGCTCATGCATTTAACAGAAATAATTGAATCGGATGACTGTCGCTGTCTCATTTTCTGTCCTGGCGCTCCGTTAAAATGACCACATTTTAACAGCACACAGTTTATTAAGCAAGTTCAAATAAATTCCAGTAGACTTTAAGCTTCTTAGGTCTGGGAGAGAGAACATTTCCTTTGTGGATCTTGAGGGACGTTGTTATCAGCTAAATGGAAAGCTGCTTTGCCCATTAGCAGTGAGGTTATGGACAAGTGCAGAGATTGAACTTGGAATACAGTTTAGCAATTTGACAGAGGCACTGTGGCCATGACCAAAAGCCCAAGGTATAACCTCAAACACTGAAAACTTAAGGGACTGTAAATAAAGTGCTTACAAACTTTTTGTCCCTCTGTAGTAGTGGCTGAGCAGGGGTCTGGAACTTCATAAAGTGCTTAGTTTTCAGCTAAGACCCAGCACAGATATATTTGAAAGATTACCGGAAAACTGTTTCTAGATGGCTACTAGGAGAGAATTGCATTTAAAGTTTAGAGAGAAACCAAAGGCCTGGCAGCCCCTGAGAGGGAATGTAATTTTCCTCCATTGCACTTGCAACTTTGACCAGCTCCATGTAAGCCTAGATTTAACACAAACTTTTAAGTGGCGATCTGTAAAATATTGCACCTCTTTTGGCTGCTCTTTTGCTTCTTTGTACTTTCTCCTGTGTATGAGTATTGTCAGATTTGCATACCCATGCCTGAAATGGAAGGTGAAGTGTCCTCAGGTTATTTCTCTGCCTTCACATACCTACCTTTTTCTCAGTCCTTCTGGCCTGGGTAAAGGTCCCCTCTACTGTTTAATGTTCACTCTTGCTTTATTTTCTGGATTTAGAAAGGAGAGGTCTCAGCTACTGTAGACTCCTCTGGCTCAAATTTTGCTGTGTCTTTTTCCTTTAAAAAGTGAAGTTTTTGCTAACCTGTGCTTCGGCTCCCAGATTCCCCAGTTTACAGTAGGATGAAAATGACATGACTTTTGAAAGCTTTGCAGAAACCCTGTATAGTTCTTAATAGCATCCCTGTTATGACAGAAGTGTTGTCAATTTTAGAGGTTTTTTCCACGTTAAAAGCTGTAACCAGCAGCTGAGAGGTGGAGGTTGTGTTCTTTCCTCAGTTATTTTTTGGGCTGGGGCTTTGATTTGTGTCAAACACCTCCACCCCAGCAGCTTTAACAGGACAATTCTGCGTTTGCTTTGTGTGCACTTTGCTTTTGGAAGGTTATCTTTGTAACCATAAGGACTTAGAACTGGTGGACGAATTTGTCAAGCCTGCATGTGTGCCTATGTGACGTTCCTCTCAAGGTACTCAGAAAAAAATTATTCTCAGAGTTGCTGTATTTCCCCAGCTACCACTAACTCAGGATGAGCTTCTCTAGAAAAAACATTGCTTTTATTGAGAAGTATGACATGAGGTAACCTGGTGCACCATTTTGCTCTCAGTGTGCTTTTTATTTTCATAAAAGTTTATATTCTGAAAGAATTAACGGTTGCAATTTCTGTCTTGCCAAAGAGAGCTTCCAGCTCGGCCTGTAGTAGCAGAATTGTCTGTGCTTGATGGAGTATTAGTTGTCCTTGTTTGCTTTTTAATATTATAAAAGCGTCCAGAGAAATGGTAAAAAGTGAGCAATATACAGTAAAATTTTGTACTTGTAAGAAAGGGAAGAAAGGGTGTGCTTGCAAAACTTCTTGCATTTAAGTTTTGTAAAGCATATTTTCATACTCAGCATGCTGCACATAAAAAATCATCATTTACCATTTTTAGGTGTCCTTTAGGCAGTTACATTCATATTGTATGAATGCTTTTGTCACCTCTCCTCTGTTACTTCATCCCAAAAAACTTTATCTCCAAAATTTACCTCCTTTGTATGTGTGTTCAGGGCAATACTTTTCTATTCTTGAAAATTGCTTTGTCAGGAATACAGAATTCTGGAGCATGGATGCAGAAAGACCCTGTTACTTTAACAGAATCAGTTCGGTAGTAATGTTGTGCCCCTTGCTTAGGTGTCTACCTGCTGTCTGCATTTGCCCCTGCAATGACCCTTGTGTGAAATTGTTCTCAAGGAAAACATAGTCTTCTGATGGTTAAAGCTGATCTCTCTCTCCTCTCTGTGGAGGACAGAGCTGTTTTCTTCAAGTTCGCCAGCCACAAGTATTTCTCATTTTAGATTAAACAGTAGGAGTATTAAACAGCTTTCTGGGAACAGTGGGAAAATAGAAAATACAAGTCAATGACACATCAGTAGTTTTACTCATATAATCTATGGAATTATTCTTCTTGACTTCTGTGAGAATCAACTAAACTCCAGAGCCTTGGTCTAACAAAGTATCAGCATGCCAAGTTACTGTTCCAGCCCTGATGTTTTCAAAACCTAAATACTTTGGATCTGGATGTAAGAAAAGGAAATTAGTTGCAGCTATAAATCTCAAATAAGAAGAATGTATGCATTGAAAAGCTTTTTTCAAGATATTAAAAGACCGGGTTCCATTGGAGCTGGTTTCGGTGTCAGACCTGTAGTAGAGGGCCCTTTGTGACACTCACTCCAGATCAGGGGGTGGATAAGGTTAGACTAGAGGATCTTTTTAGGTCACTTCCAGCTGTGGCTGTTCTGTTACACCAGATGAATTTCAAAAGGAATTTACTCGAACTTACCTGTTCCTTGGAAATGTGCTACTTGTTCCCTGGGCTAGAGAGGAATAGAATGTAGCTCTCCTTGGCCCTTGGCCTCCTGTTCTCTAACAAGGTGGCCTCTGTGCACTGTGGGGAAGAATGTACTGCTTCTCACATGCTTCTTGTGTTCTGGAGCCAAAACCAGCACATCATGATACAGATCTTTATCAGTTCATTATAGCTGCTGAAATTTTGAAATCTTTCAATGGACTGGACTACAAAAGGAATAAGAAATTTACATTAGCTCTTATCCCAACTGCTCTCTCATTTGCATGCACAAATGCTAAATTCCATTTATTTTCTTGCCTAGGATATTGATTATTTTTTTTTTTAAATTCCTCTTTCAGCATACTTATCATATTCATTGCTCTTATATGCACCTGCCTAAACACAATACCAAGAACCCCTAGGCTTGATACAGAGAAAACAAATCCTTTGTGAATTTTTAATTAACCTGTCTATATGATTTGAACTGAATAAACAAAATTTACTGCATATATTTCCATTAACTGTCCTTTTGTATTTTCACAGATCTAAGCAAAACCTTTCTAGGAGAAGACTCAATTAGCATTTCGATCTCTGTTCCACTTGAACAGTTCAGACATGTTTTTAAGTATGTAGTCTTTTGTCTGCAGATAAACACAGAATTAAAATCCAACCTGGTGTGTCAACTAAATTAAAATTGGACAGATTAACCTCACCCGTCAGACGTGTCACCTATGAGGCATGTTTTCTCCTTGCAGCCTGAGAGGTTATGGTCAAACGTAGCTGTGTGTGGTACTTCATTCTAGAAATCCACAAGGAAAGGGGTTTGTGGGTCCTTGGGTTCGTGGGAGGCAATCCAGACTATGATACCACACCAAAGGAAGATGAGAGTGTATGTTAAACTACCCTAATATAGGAATAGTCCCTGCCAATCTGTGTCCTCTTTTATTCTGTTTGTCCCCTTTCTGAGCACGCTGCCATAAAAAGAAAGAAGTCTATAAAAAGACGAAAGCCCATAGGTGTTCTTTTTGGGGACACCTTTTTATCAGGTAAAAATTGTCTGGATTCGTGCAGCAACAGATGGAAATAAAAGTATGAATTTCTATAAACACAAGCTGTGTATGCTACTGTTTTAAGCAGTGCTCTCCAAGATACAGTTACTCTTCCAATAGAGTGTAACATCTCATTTACTCAAGCGTAAATGTTGTTTTATAATGGCAATGTCATTCATTACAGTATTCCTGTGTACAGATGTAAACAGATCAATTCATTTGGGTTTTTCATTTGTCTTATGTTTTCTCTGCTATGTTACAATTTAAAAGCTGTAATTAAGCAAAGATACTGCACTGTATTGTGTTAATAGCCTTAATACCCAAGTTCCATATTCAGACAAAATAGTGATAAATATGATGGCAATAGAATGAATGTCAGTTGTTTTTCCTACAAAAAAATGAATTCAGCATTCATTGTCTGAGGTTAGCCTTTGGGTTTACGTATAAACATCCCATACCTACTTCAAATATAGGCAAAATTCAGTTGACTAATTCTGTGAGCAGTTTATAAACATATTTTGATAGGTGTGTCCTTCTGAATCCTGTATCAAATCAAATGTGTGTCCCACAGTGTGACCTAACATAGCTCAAAGCAAACTAGCACATGCAGAATTCACATACGCATTTGCAAAGGAAATACAATGTCTTTGTTTGTACCTTGTCTGCTGCTCTCTGTATTTTCATCTTCACTATAATCCTCAAGATGTTTCCACTTGCAGCCCAGAGCCCTTCTCTAACGTTGTTTGTAATCAAAGAGCTTTTGACCTTTCAAAAAACCAACTACTTAGGTTTGCCTGTTTGTTTGTTTTGGGTGCTTTTGAATTC
This sequence comes from Serilophus lunatus, assembly GCA_013399895.1. Taxonomy (NCBI): domain Eukaryota; kingdom Metazoa; phylum Chordata; class Aves; order Passeriformes; family Eurylaimidae; genus Serilophus; species Serilophus lunatus. Next base: position 2,943,285 of record VXBA01005019.1, read on the forward strand.
AGTGTGAAATGCACATATGCAGAGATGAATAGGGGTTGAATCTAGAGGCCTTTTTGCTAATTCAGAGTTTCCACTAACCTTGAATGCCTTTAGATGATGTTTTGATGTCTTTTTGGAGTCAAAGTTTTCTTCAGTAGACTAAGACCTGTATTTTGCTAGACCTCTGAAAACAAAGACTCTTTTGTATGTGAAGTGTATTTCAAATGCCACATCACTAAAATTCCTACTGTTGTCCTTTGTGACTCCTTCAGCCACTCCCTTGCCTGGAGTGTAGTTATCATGATGAGAGTCTATAAAGCAGCACTTTGACGTGGCTTTTTTTTGGCCCAGGAGAGGCTATTGTTGTACTAATAGGTCTAACCTGTGTCTGAGACTTTTAAACTCGGTGGCTGGTGTTAAGCTGCTTTCCTTCGTGAGCATTTTTTTTTTTTTTCGGGAGAGCATCAGTGTGAGCATCCCTGTGGAGTTACTGGTTCCTGTGGCTATCAGTATCCAACTCATGGCTGTAAAACTTTCAGCCATTCTACTATGTAAACAGTGTTGAATAGGGATTGCAGAACACTTTAATTTTCAACCTTTCTTGAAAACCAGCTCCCTTAATGATACTTAAACGTGGGTTCCAGATGTGACAGTTAAGTATGCCTACCCCGTGGGAAATTAGCTGTGTTGTTTTTTTTCTCTAGTCATTACCAAGTGCCCTCTGCCATTTTTCACTCTGTCCCTCCAAGTGTCTGTCAGTCTCTGTACTCCACAATGCAGCAGAGACTGCCGTGTTTTGGTGCTTACATTCTCATGAGGCAATGGAGGAGCGGCATTGTCAGCTTGCTCACTGTAGCAGCTGAACAATACAAAGTCTCCTTGCACTTAATCCTGGTTACAAAATCTTACTGAACAGCGCTATATCGAGTTTCACATTCCACTGTATACCTGGCATGTGTCTTTGTGGGTGTCTTCATGTCGATGCATTTATGCACAACAAGAACATGACCCATTAAATGTCATTTTTTGTAAAAAATGTGCAGGTTTTTTTGTCCAGGAAAGTTTTGTTGCTTTTTTTTTTTAATTTTCATTCCAATTCGAGGATGGCTTAACTGAACAGTCTTAAAAAATAAATGGCAGATGTATAACCATGAATTTTGGTCATGGATGGAAATATCTTACATCTCAGCCACAAAGTGGTTTGCCTTTGTTTTAAGAATAGGTTTATTTGAAAGACTACACTTGAAAGTAACATTCCAAGCTGGAATATTGAAGAGCATGGTGAGAGAGAGAGAGAGAGTTTTTAAATAATATTGATGTAGAAGAGTATTAGTGACAAATAGGAATCTGATTAACTTCTTAGGAATTGTTATATGATCCAAAGGCACTGAAATAATTTTCCCAGATGACAGTGAAATTTGCGTATCTTTGTGCTTTTGAGGCCCTATTTCGCTTGCCAGGCATTCGGTACTCTCTGTCTCTAGTTGATTGGGTCACTGACTGTTCCCTAGGTGGTGGAGCTAATATGTAAGACCTTCAGAGCAGACCTGATGCCATCAGACCTTTTGTCAGGGCACTGCCATCTGCAGCTGCTGCATTTTGGCTTCACACACCTTGCGTATAGATACCCTTTACCCAACTCCTTCCTTCCTTGCATTCTCTCACTACAATGCACACCTGGAAGGAGATCACCTTATTGGAGATCTATTCTGTTCAAATGTGTAATCTGTTGTTTTGGAAGCAGCCCTGGATTACAAACCATTGAGATTATTTATTATTTATTATTTCCATGCAAAGCATTACGAAGCTGAATCTTATCGATCTTTGGGTTTTTTTATTGTCCTTTCATCTTCTTGAATTTGTACTTCAGAGATTATACTTCACATTTTAATAATGAAAATAATCACTGTGTTTATTAAATTAATTTAGATAGTGACCTGGGCATCTAATAACAGTTGTAATATACTTAGGCCTTGATTTAGACAAATTCATGTCACCTGCTTAGTAATTTAAGATCCTATAACAGAATTAATCATTTGTACTTGTTATTGATATATGCCTCTCTGTTTCAAAGAGAACATGTTAATATAATAACTAAAAACACTAGGCGTAAGAGTATCTTAAGTCTTTATATGGCTGAATGCCTAGTGCTCCATGCTGCTTTGAAGTTTCTAATGTATGATGGTTTAAAGATAGTATACATATCTTTTTAAAAAATGGTACAATTGTAATTGATTTTTTATCCATTTCGAATTGTAACTCTTAGAGCAAAGTAGACTTCAAAGTAGTCTACTTTGTCATAATGCTGTATGATGTTGTGTGTTGGTTTATGGATCATTGTTTTACCCTTGGCAAGTGAAGTGTTCAGCTTGTTCAAGTTTGTTTCCTCAAAAATTGTCATGGCCATTTTAAAAAGAAAAGACTTCACTGGGATAAGAGTTCTCTTAAACTGTCCACATTTGAAAAAAATTAACCTTGGCTTCCTCTGCAAATGTTACTGGGAAGTCTGTCAGACTGGGGACATGGCTTTGACTGATGAATTACTAACTGGATGAAAATACAAGATTCAAACTGAGTCGGACACCAAGACTGGTTGAGATTTCTAAAATGCATGGAAAACATTTCTTAGCCATGTATAATGTTATCTCAAAAGCTTTGTTAGAATTTGGATTTGGAGATCCACAAAAGAATCCTTCTTTTAATACCACTCGGGACAATGCCTACGTCCATTTCCTTGCAACCTTAACTAAGACTTTAAGATAGATCACATTTTTGTATGCTGTTACGATTAATAAATTACTGTAGGACCCAAGATTTCTGATGAAGGTATCTCTTAAATCTCTTGTGAATAGACTGATTTCATGTATGGTCTGGCTGTAAGTTGGAACTACAATGCTTCCTCTCTGGGGTATTAGGAGGATAAATCATAAATTCATTATAGTTTCTGGTAGTAGGAAGAAACAGTTACTAAAAAAAGCTCTAGAATTACTCAAACATCAAAATATTAAAAACTGTGTTTAGATCTCTTGATTAGAACTATAATTTGCGTGGTTCAAATCAAATACAAACCAGGTTTTGCAAAAATCCGTAATGAAATTTTAGCTTCAATTTGCAGGATTTTGTCAGTCTTTTTTTTGTTGCTTTTTGGTAGCCTGAGTCAAGAGAAGATTTAATTTTACTTCAAAACAACTGTGGATGATGGGACAAAATAATCCCATGGTAAGGTTCCTAAACTCTGTGTCCCCATATTGAAACTCTCTGGAGTGGGCAGAAAGGTTGTATAACATGCAAAGCAGACATTCTCTACGGTGAGATAGCACTCCAAAGTGCAAGATAGCAGTCAAATATTTGGTGCACTAACATGATGCGATCTGAATTGGTTTTAACCAACACATTTCTTTTGCAGTGTGACTTGAGAGGACCAGATCTAAAGACTTGCTTCATGCCTTCCTAGGTTTTCCAAAGACAAAGTAGTAGGCAGGGTCTCTGCCCCCCAAAGAAAATATTCTCCTAGGTTCATATGAATAGGTCATCTTCTTTCTCCAGCCATCCCTGGCTTCTGAGGTATCTTCTGCACCCTGTGTTGCTGCTCCATGCTCTCTTTCCGTTTATATTAATGCTCTCTGCCATGCTCAGTAGTGGATAAAATCTCATTCCTTGAGTCCATTCAATTTTTTAAAACTCTGTGGGTAGAAAGATATGAAGCTCTTCATTTTGGCAGGCTAATGTTTCCTTTGTTTTTTTGTAAACTTTGTGCATCCTTTAGATCTTATCTCTTACTGGATCACATTCAAGCTCTTTGTCTCTACCTCAGTGTCTCTCACTCTCCCCTACATGCATGTTCTATCCAAACTGCCTTTCCCCATGTTACTGCATCCTTCCATTTTGCTTTTCATTTTGTTCTTTAATATTGTAGTTTCCCTAAGCTGCCCTGTCTGTCTACAAAATCTTCATTTTCTTCCTTTAAACTCTTGTGCCTTGTCTTGCTTGTCATTTTTTGTTTGTATCTCTAAGGCACCAAATTTACCTAACTATATGTTTACTTAAAATCTATGGTAAAAAAGGGGCTTGAGCATATAGCTATGTTAATAAAAAGGAGCTTTTTTTCGTAGTAGATTAATGAGGGTTTTTCATTCCTTTTCTAATCACTCCATATGTTACATAATCAAACAAAGCTTTACAACTCATGCTTGTCACTTTCCAGGTTAAAACTGGTTGGAGGCAAGAAGAACGGTGTGAGATTTCAAAGAAAAGCGTGAGATATTAAAAGAAAAATTTGATAAATCCTTAGCAAAGTGAAGAAAATAATTCAAATCTATTACATAATTTTAACGTACCCTGGTGACTGTAATTTCCTTATTTCTGAAATGTGGCCCCATTACATTAGTCAAATTGACATTGTCATGATAAATTACATTAATTTAAAGGGCGATTCTTTTATTCTGGTGAGTTTACACTTCAGTATCCAGGTTATATATCTAGTGATAGGGCTGCACAAAAATTAAAATTTTATGGTTTTTTTTTTTGTTTTCCCCTTTGTCTGAGCTAAAACAACTTTCGTTAAGATGTGGCATTAATATCTTGCATTGCTTCAACAGCTAAATGGAGTAATCTTTGAATAAAATGTCTAACAATGCAGCAAAATATTTAAAATATATTAAATAGTACTAGATCAAGCACCATTTTTTTCATTATGTACTGCTTGTTGTCAGCTATTGTGCTGGAAACTGAGTTGAATAAATGTTTCTTTCTTACTTTACATGGGCCAGGTTCGTTGACCCAAGTTGATTTTTATAACCATTTGTTTTTACCAACTCAATAAAGCTTGCTAGGTCTCTCCCAGTGAGTGATTCAACTATGTATCCAGGATGATTACTGTGCCATGTGATACCCTAGATGTGATACTCATGCCATCTTAGAGTCAGGCAGCCAAGCTTTAAAATTTTCTCAGGGCACCAGCTGAATTGTTACTGCATTGAGAAATTTAACTCGTTTATTACTTTCAAAGCACAGGAAACTTGTCTGTTTTTTATTTTATTTCTGTGGCTGAAAGCATGAATATGTTATTGGAAATTAGCAATCATTAGAGCAAGTGATCAGGAAGTTTTATGGTGATATTTTTGTCCAAGTTTATTTTCCACTAAATAGAAGAAAAAATAAGAATAAAAGATTCAGATATAGAGTAATCACTCTTTGATTTATGCATGTGTTAGGAATTTTAAGAATAGAAAGATTCCTGCAGTGAATCAGAACGGTTGTCCATCTATCCCTGTCTGACTGCAACCAATAACAGATGCTTTTCAGGACATCTTTTACCTTCTTCCTCTCCATTTAACTCACTGTACCAAGATGGACAAGTATGTAGCCTAGTATCAAATTAATTTACTCTTAATACAGATGGAGACAGGACAGAAAGTGCTAGTTAAGAACTACATCTTGAATTCTTCTTATAAATTGAGTATTTGTATTTGAGTAGAGGCTCATCCATGCGTACTAGAACAGACTTCTTCCTCAATATATAGATTCCTATTATGAATTATGTATGCTGATAAAGAGTAAATACCATCCTCTTTTTCTCTGTGTGATGCTTAAAGAGCTGTAGATTATATTCTGTGTTCTGTGTTGATCTTCTTTGAAAACAGGAAAAGTCTATGAAATGAGACATCATTTGACATCTTTTAGAACAGAGTCACACTTCATTTTTGAGTCTAATTGCAAGCAGATAATATAGCTCATTTTATGCTCCAATTACATTAGCATTTTACCCTCAAAATTCATGGTAAACTCCTAGGCTGAAGTTCAAAATAAGTGTGTGTACACTGTTGCATTGCTGACGCTGAAGTGTTGAAAGTGATTCCTTCAAAAGGTATTACCTTCTGTCAGTCTTTGTAAGAATGATGGAGATGATCCACATATGAATCATGTTTATTATATAATGTTCTAGAGCCATTTGGGAACAAGGCAGCATTCTGCCAGGCTGGATGCAAACACAGAGTATAAGAGAAATCCTGTCCTCATGAACTTTACTAAGCAAATCACTTAGTAAAGTGATAGACAATGAGACAAAGCATGCTAGCATGCAAGCTGTGATGAGCGTGATAGCTGCAGACACTATTTCAGTTCTTTGACTGATCGATTTAATTTTATTAAATCTGCATGTTAGTGAATACTTGTTTTGATCTCTTTAATGTCCACTATAGATGTGTTTAATCAATGAAAGGGAAGTAGAATGAAAAGAGAAGTGTGCCTGACATTGATAGAAATCCTGTTTGGAGAAATGGTTCAGGAACAGTTCATCCATGTAAAAATATGATCCTTGTAAGACTGCCAAGGTCATTGAGGCCTGTGGAGATCTGATGAGTAAATGCTGGTCACGCCTGGAGGCAGCTTTAGCTTTTGAACTCAATTCTTCAGAAAATGTAAAACAGTTTTACAGAAAAGGATGTTTGTCATTAGCCTGTCAGGGCCATTTCCCCCTTGGTTTTTTGGTGCCCTTTTCAAAAACTATATGGCCCTTTATGTACCTGTCAGCTGTCCTGGATGTGTTCTGATGGCAGAAGTGTTGGTACTGGTTTGCCTTCTGCAGGCTGGGAGGTGTGAAGATGTGCCTACAGAGCCCTTTTTGATGGCAGGTCATCAGCAATGTTTTGCACCAGTCCTTTGTGCTTGGGATGCGCATACTGATGGTTAAACGCAGTAGATTACAGGAGTATGGCCACCTTAATGAGAGATACCATCGTGGTGTCTGCATGAAAATACACATTTGTTCAAGATATTCATTTATTCATGTAAAAACAGCCCAAAATCTTTAATGAGAACAGTACTAGTTCTAGTAAGGATTAATCCCTTCACTGCTGGTCTTCCACCGTCCCTGCTAATTTTCCATACACCATTAGTGTATGCAAATTCATAAAATAGCTGGTGCAACTTCAGTGCTTCTGCTGCTCTCCTATACAGAGTAGGTGCCTACAAACAATTCCAAAAGAGTGCATTCTGTTTGCCGCAACTTTTGGAAAGACTGACTGCATTCACTTTAGTGCAAATGTGTCTTCACTCCGTACTATACCTTGATGTTTGAATTTGCACATGATTTAACATCCCTTCAGCATTCATATTTTCTTTGATCCCCTTGCTTATTAAAAAATGCAAATCTAAATTGTATCTTATTAATGTGCTTCTTTGTGCTGAAGCTGTGGGGGGTTGAAATCCCAGCTTTGGTAACGTATTTGGATTCTTAATGTGCAAAGTGCAAAGAGAGCTAGAATTCTGCAGGCCATATTTTCTAATCAACTGTTATGAAAAAGATTTTTTTTATTATGCTTCTATTTCTTGCTCTCATGGAATTTACAGAAATAAAAAGAGTAATGACTTCATTGTTATACAAAAATATTTTCAATCATGGATAGAGATCCCTATTAGTTCGCTGCAATTTCTCAAAAATGGCAGGAGTCTTGCATGAAACTTCAGAAAAATATGTATTTGAAATACAGGCAAGCTTTTTATCTGGTTGATTTAAAGTAAAAACTGATTTTTTTTCTTGTCCCGGACCTGAGGCCTGAATTTTGTAGTAGTAAACAGTGGTCACTCATTTCTCCAGTTAAATATAGTAGCTTTTAGGTACTGAGTATGTTCTTTCACTATTGAAAAAAAAAATAAAAAGCAAACGCTGTAAAATTACTGATGCATTTAAAGCCATTAAACTGCTCCTTATATTTCCTTTTTGCACAACTTGACCTATTCCTTTGCCCTGGTAAAAGCTTGTTTAATGGCTTTTTCTCTTAGAGTTACTGCTTGTTTCTGAATTGCTTCTTGTGCATCTGTTTAACTTGTTGGGAATTTGGGTGGGTCATGGTGAATTGGGATTCTTCATTGCATGAAAATATTGTAACAAAATGTAATGCCCCTGTGAGATGGTTAAAAGGAAGTAGGAAAATGTTAAACTTTGTTCATTGTAGGGCCATGTTCCTTCACTACTTACTTTGCAGCAAGCTTTCCATACAAACTGAGCTCTTTCAGAAGCAGTCCAGTCATTAATGAGTTTTGAAGAAATATTTGGATGAAGACAGACTAGGAAAGTTGACTATTTAATTTTCTACAGAAAGGGAAAAAATAACCTTAGAATTATTCTTAGGAAATAAATAAAATAGGGAATTTTCATGCAACTTGCCTGTTTTTTGAAGCAGCTAATCCTTGTGTTGTTTCAGTGGTAGCTTCAATTCTAGGACATTCAGATCCACAGCAAATTGTTGCTCATGATAAACTGTACTTCCTTTACTTTCCTGTTTTCTCCTGCTGCTTCAGAAGCCTGAGGGCTCCAACCATGGTGGGCATGTTCTGCCATAAAATGTAGAGTGGATACCGTGCTACTGAGCTTACTCTAAGATTCTGCAAACTCAGAGAAGGGAACTCTTTTAAGAGCCATTCTGACATAGTAGTAGCTCTATTCTACATTAATTTGCCTTGAAAAGCTTTGCTGGTTAGGGAAAGGACAAAGTGTTTTATCCGGGAAGTAGATCTGTGTTTATAGCCAGGCTTTGCAGTTTCACACTTGAGGGATCATTTAATGGCTATGGCTCTCATCTGGAGGCCATAGATTACATTTGATTTGATGCAGTATTCCCTGATCCCATCTCTTTTCAGCTCCCTACAACTCAGGGGCTCAGTGCTGAGCAGACTGACATTTCTTCCAGGAGCCCTTCAGAAATGGAAACTGATGCTCTTGGCAGTGTCCTTTAACTAGCTTCCTGTGATTTTAGAGATGAGTAGAAAATGCTAAGAGAGTGGGTTTGGAGCTCCTCAGGCCTTCACTGACTGACAGCTCTGTAGGGATAGGGCTTCGGGGAGCTGATTCGGTCCCTAGTCTAGTTTTTTTTCCCACTGCTTTCCTGAACAGATAGAAGGGCCCCTGTTATCTGTAAGGCATAACAAACATCATTGTTGAGGACAGATGCTGTGAAACAGTCCCTTGATGATCTGACTGTAAAATCTGACAGCTTTTGGAAGTACTTGGCTTGCTGGAGCCACAGCTGTGTAGCACTGGAGACTGTGGCTCAGGTACCCTCTTTGCTGTGGGCAGTGAGTGATCTTCTTCATGTTGTTTTGCTCCCCATAGTCAATACTTCACCTGGATTTGCTGTGTTTCTTTAGCTGCATCACATTGGAGTCTGCTAATATCTCTAGGCCCCACTCCTATCTCTATATATCCCTTGGTGATCCATATGTATTGGAGGTAAAAAGGTAGTAGTTCTCAAAATTGAAAATCTATTTTCTACGGATAAAAAGTTGCCTAAAACCTATTCAACATAGCTCAGCAAGCAATTTGGGAAGGCAGTTTCAAGCAATTTGACCTGTAACATATGATATGTTATCACACTATGTAGCATTTTAAAAAAATCCTTTTTAATTTCCAGTTAAATTTGGTCTTGAATAGAAAGGAGGAAAAACACACACAAAATGTTGATGTTTTTTTTTCTTCTGATGGCCTCATTAAATTGATTTTAGAGTGTTTAAACAAATTGACTCTGTTGCCATACCATTGGCAAAGAATGGGGGCTTAGTTTTGCTTGCCACAGTAGGATGAATTAGATAGCCATTACAGCTATCCTTCTAGCCTTGAATTTCTCTGATGTTCCTAAAATTTTAATGCACAAGTTTTGAACTGCTTGGTAAAATACTTGACATTGGGGATGACCTTAATTGATTCATTAGTGTGCATTTCTTGGGGGAAAGAGAAGGCCCCAGAGGGCTGGGAGAAGACTAATATACACACACACTCCATCAATAAAATAGACCTAGGAAAAAGGCCCATGGAATTATGATCCAGTTCCCGAACTCAGTGCTTGGAAGCATGACAGAATAGGGCATTAAAAAAAATTGATTTAGAAGCATCTAGGGGCATGTAAGGTGATAAGGAGGGTCAGCGTGGATTCATTAAGAACAAATGTCAAAGCAGTGTAATATGCGTTGTGACAGGGTAGTTGTCAATTGATTTGAATTGTAGTATGTGATGTTTAGGTTAGATATTAGAGAAAAGAAATCTAACTTTAAAAATAACTAGGCACTGTAATACCATGGAGGCTGTAGCATCCTCACTCCTGGGAGATAGAGACAGATAATTTGCAAAGGATGGGCTCAGTTTGGCTTGCCCCACAGTAGGATAAATTAGATAGCCATTATAGCTATCCTTCCAGCCTTGAATTTCTCTGATCTTCCTAAAATTTCAATGCATGAGTTTTGAAATGCCTGGTAAATTACTTGACAATTATGCTGTCCTTAATTTATTCATTAGGATTGGCAGTAGAACACTGTCTTTTTCTGCCATTTCCTATGGTAATTAACTGATGAGGGGTTTTTTTTTATTTCTGTGATGGCTCATCTCATGTAGGCCAGGGTATTCTTTTCAAATATCTGTGTAAATCAGCAAACTGCTGTGTCCTTACAGAGCCTGTTGGATGACAGTGAGATGAGTTGGACTATTAAGAGCCTGGTTATGTGGATCAGATTACAAGATCATTTGCTGGTTTAATCCATTTTTAACTGCATTTAACAAAAAAAAAGCCCTAACAAAACAACAAAAAAAAGAAGAAAAAACCCACCTCTAGTATAAAAAACTATACATTTTATTTTGTCCAGCATTTCACCTGAAGGCCCCACAGTACAAAACTACTGTGTTACGTGTTCCTGTAGTTGGGAGTTTTGCTTTTTTTGTCCTTTCTTCATGCATTCTGCAAGAGCATGAGAATGTGAACTTTATCCATTGTATGCAGTTAAAATATTAACCCAAGTTTTGCTTTAATCTTCACTCTTACAGTTATCTCGTTACTTTTGTAAAATATTAAGTGAACGCACCCCATTTGGCTTAAAGCAACAGATCTATATCCAGTTAATTTGTGGATAAATACAAGCTTCTGCTATTGATGTTTTTTGATCCACACAAGGTGGTTATATTAATATAGAAACATTATTAATCAATAAGTAGCTCCTTAAAAATACATCACTAAGACTAGCCAATTACCTTTAAGTATATATCAAAGGCGACAGAGCAATTTGAGTAACAGTCATGGTCCATTAGAGTTCCAAACATTTTAAATATTTCTTTATCTGCAGTAAAATTTACAAAGCAAATTTAAATTGTTTCAAATTTAAATTTTCAGCCTCAAAAAAACCCCAAAAGCGAACAAACCACAAACAAAAAAAACTCCACAAATCTAGCACAAAACTATTTCTTTAGTCCTGAAGTATTCTTGAATTCATCTTAATCTGCTGAATTAAAACTAAATAAACTGATAGATGGTTTTGTTCTTCAAATGTCAAATAAACTGTGTGTTAACTCATAGTGTTTTTCAGTTAGTCTGCTCTTGATGCCGTAAGGGGGACAGATAAAAAAACTGGAAAACACGGAGTAAAGGGGAGAAGCAGCTTTGCTGGTCAAAGGCCGATAATCCAAAGAGAAAAATCATAACAATCTTCCCATTTTTATAACATTCTGAGCACCCACCCCCCATACTATCCAATTAAAGTCCATCTTCTATGTTACCCCGACATCCAACAGAATTATTATTTAACCCCACCCATGTCCAACCACTAGCAGTCCTGGAAGCCTAACTCTGTGTTTTTTCTTGTACCCCACTTATCTACACATAAAAATGCAAACACACAGGAACACAGGCTCTTCTAGCCCTTAATATTCCAAGTTATCCAGACACCTAGCTAAAGTGAATTCTTAAAAATATTAAGCATACCCCTTAAGGCATCACTCTGTAAGATCACAAAAGTAAGTTAAAAATGAATGTCATTGAAGTGCATAGTTCTGTTTGGTTTTATAATGCTCATTAGCTCTATTGACTTTCCATGAAATTACCAAAGGAAAATCTGACCAAAGCATACGATCGATCTATCTGGAACTTCTTAGAAATACAGTCTTTATTCAAATATAGGCTGTCATTTTGGGGAGCATACAGTGTATTTTTTATATCTTGTTGAGAGTTTAAATACCCATTTTAAATGTAAAACCTACTAGGACCTATTTATGGAGCCATCACTGATGCTTCTGCTTTAGGAAAGAAATGTTATGGCTGGAGTATTGTGTTTTAAAATCAGATGAGAAACTATATTTTCCCTTGAGATTATCGTACCATTCTTCATATAAATTTCCTGAGTTAAGCAGACTATTTCCCCTCTGGCTCCTCTCCCTCAGCAATTACCCAGCATAAGCAATCTATGGGGAATAGTGCAAGGTGTAGCTGATTGTCATTCAATGCAAGTGAAATCTTTAGGTGAGCATTAGTCACTGTTTTAGACATGTTAGCTTGAAGTGGAAGCAGTCAATTACAGAGTAGAGGCTTTATGGCTACATTATTACCATCATACTATTAGATTTTCGTCAGTACCATTCTGTTTGATCGATCTGTGCCAAGACATTGATGGATCGTTTTGTTCTTCAAATGTCAAACATGTGGGACTTTCGTACTTTATTTATTTACTGGTGCACTCATGTATTGTGGATATCTCGCCTTTCTGCATCATTCTAGTTGGAACAGCTAATCATGATTCATTTTATTTGAAGTTTTGGTGTTGATTTCAATCGTGTTCTTAATCATTCTTTCTCATGCTCCTAAATAACAGAGGGAACTACGCTATTGTACTGGATGTGCACTTAATCAGACACGTGAAAGTTTTACAGTTGTAGGAGGGCCTTAGAGAGAAGAGCTGTTGTTGATTGAGAAATGTGTGTGCATCCAATGTACAGTGAATTTTGAGGTTCTGTTCCCTCCTCAATGCTTCTGTGTTTTGTGCTTTTGGAGAGGTTGGACTCTTATTTTATATCTCTCTAATCACAACAATTTAGAACACAGCTAGCTTCAAGATGCAGGCTTAGTTTAGGTCTCAGGCCTTAATATGAGTACTATTTTTAAGTAAATATATGCATTTGTGAGTATGCTTAAAAGTAAAGTACTACTATTGATACTAATCAGTAGGTATATAAGCAAATTCTATTTTGGTTTTGATGGGGGGTGAAGAAGCAATAAAGAGCAAATGTGTGTATGATGGTGTTGCTCTATTTTCAACAGAACTTAGAAGAAACTCCTCATCCGCCTATTTCTGAGGAGCACTGGATCTAAGTACTTTGCCTCATTGTCAGGGTTTTTGTAACAGTGTTAATGAATCAGTTCTTAAATAGTGGGAAGGAACTGGGAAACTGAAGCTCACTAAAGTTTTCTTCTCAGTTTGGTTATGCACCAAGGTCTGCAGACAGAAATGAGCAATACGAGGGTCCTGCACCCATGGCTTCAGTGACACAGAAAGTCAGAGCTACAGCTGGGAACTAGAGCTGTGTTTATGCAAGGGGAGGTTCAGGAGCTGTAGTGTCCCTGTCACCACATCCTATGGTGGTCTGTAGGCAGTGTTGTGTGCCAGAGGAATGACAGTGTACAAATAGTGCACAGTACAGTGCACTGCACAGTTGCTGCCTCTGCAACGCTGCACTGGCTGCACCCACAGTGGAGGGATTGAGATTAATAGTGTTAATACCAGTGTTGTCCTGAAATGGGTTCTTCACTTACTGAGACATGTTAAACATAATTTATCTATTTGGAAGCTATACATCATTAGTGAATTAGTATTTCAATCCCATCCGTTTAAGTCAATACTGCACAAGCATCCTAGCAGGATGTGAGTTGAGATGCCAGTGGTGTGAATTCTTGGCAGCAGTAACCCTTCTTACCTGATCAGACAGGAGTGTGAACATTGAAAAAAAAGGATGAAAAAAACCCCATGATTTGGGTAAATGTTATAGCTTTAATTACGGGATCCTTATAAACTATTGATTCATCTCTTACCCATGTCCCTCCACTGCCTCTTGGACAGAGCTACTGATGTTGTATAATTATTATTCTCCACTCTAGAGCTGGCTGAAATTCAGTAGTGTGCATGTGTGTGAAGTGACTCTGAATAAAATAGTTTATTTAAATGTAAATAGTGTTATCATTTTACTTAGTAAGGATCACCCCTCACTAATTAGGGAAGACATTCATTTTACTTGAGTATTTGAATGTTGAAAGAATTAATTTTACTGTAACACTGGCTTTCTCTTTCAGTTGTTTTTACTTTTCTCCTCTGTACCTGTGTAGTCACATATTTGAAAACAAGTACACAAAACAAAAGCCAGTACGTTCTGTATGTGTTTTAGAGTTCAAAATGGAGCCAAGGAGAGTGTAAGCTGATGCCCAGTTCACTATAGCACTTACTTAATCAAATACTTAGTTGATTTAAAGGGATTTAAAGAACAGGATAAATTAGGGCATGAAACTTGGATTCAGAGCTTTTTGAAGCAAATGCAAGTCAATATACTGCGTTCAGTGGGCTTCTTACTTAGTAACAGACAGCTAAGGCATGTGAGGAGCACCTCATATAAGAGGCCCAAATGCTATGTAGTTAACAAGTCAAAATAATTTTATTTCCTCCTTGCCTTTATTTTCGGGAAGAACCACATTTTTACATTTGAGAAAAGAGAGACATTGGACATTTATAAGAGCTAAGTGAAGGTAAACCAGACTAACTCAGAGCCAGACTAGCTCAGGAAGAGGGATCTGGAGGAAACAAGGAAAAACCAAGAATACTGAAGACAAAACGGAAAGAAGCTTTTTATCTGCTACCACATGTTGTATGTGGCATAAATGAAAGTGAAATGTAACTTAGACTACACAGTTGTCTAATGATTAGGGTGGTATAATTTATTAAATAACATAATGATCTAAAGTTAATAAACTCCCAGTTGCATTGTAGTAAGTGACATAGATCATACACAGCTGCCTCACCTTCATTTTGTACTGCTTTATCTTCTGAGCACACAGTAGTATAGGGACCATCATAATCATTATTAAATCTCTAAGGCAGTATCATTTAAGTTACTTATTTCCAAAGTATCTTATTTCCCATGATCCATTAAGTACACCTGCCTCAATGCACACATCTCCTTGGTCACTGGCTCTTGAAGTCTCAGCAATGAGAGTTTAGATGAAGTCAGCAGCAGCCCAGTGACTGAAGCTCACATAAACAAATCCATGAATAGACAAGAGTTATCAGTGTTGCCCTCTTCACATTGTGGTGAATTTATTTGAATTCAACGGGATTTCTTTGTGACCAACTGATAGAGAAAAAAAGAGCAGGTGGTGGTGGATTAATGGAATGAGGTTCAAACTGTTTGGTCAGTAGGCCAGATAATTGCCCTGAGTGGTTTTCACTGGCAGCAGGGAAAGGGGGGTGATTTGGTGTTTCCACAGCTGCTGTGGCTTATGCTGTTCTCTGACTGTTGCTCTTTCCGTGCCGTGATGTCCCACCCTCTGTCCCACCTCTGCTGCTGCTGTCGCTGCTTGAGCATCTGCCCCGTGTCTGTCACTGCTGCTTTCATTGTGGCTTTAGCCTCTTCTTTTACTTGTGTTACTGTACTTTTGTCATGACCCTGAGACATCTCATCTAGAGAAGGCAGAGCTTTCCTCTTGTTATGCTGGAGAGAGTATCTTTTCCTACTCTCTGCTTTTAAATGTTTGCTGATTTATCCCATCATCTGCTCTTGTCAGGCTCGATTCACAATCACTTCTCCAGCCCACTGTCCTTTCTTGATTCTCCTTCTGAAAGAGTAATACCACAGAATAAGCAGGATAATTTTTCTACTAAGGTTTTTATATACTTTGACTCCTTTTTTTCAGGTTATAGCCATCAGGAGCAAGCTGCTGTCAAAGATAAGCTAATATATACTCCTGCAGTAGACAGTCAATGCGTGTAAACCATCTCTACCTACACTGGTATCGCTTGAGGCTGGAGTAAGCTATGCTTCAGCAACTCTTGAATTAACAGGTTTTGTCTGTCTGTAGCAATCTCCTGAGTACAACTCCTACAGAAACTCTTGGACAATGTTTGTTTATTTGTTTGTGGGTTTTTTTGTAATCTCTTTTTGTTTGTATTTTTTTTAAATCTGAGAACAAAATAACACAAATTTAGACACCTAGAAAAACTAATTTATGTTCTCAAGAAGGAAGATTGGGGAACTGACTTACAAGTAGAGCAATGGGAGAACAAAGATCTTCAAGAAGTTAAAAAGTCATCATTAAGAGGAAAGGAGTAAATTTAGGAAGAAAACAGGGATTATTTTGCAGAAACTGATAGATTATATATGATGAAAAAAACTGTAATGGGATAAATTGAGAATACCGAATAATTTTTTGGAGAGGCAGTGGAGCTGCTGAAAAGCAGATTAGAGCGTAGATGAGGCAGATAATTAAGGTATGAAGAGACCTTTGGAGGTCATTGGGGTCCCACTCAGAGCAGGGCCAGTTACCACTTGTAGACCTCCTACTCAGACTTTTGCTTTTCCAATTTGGCTGCAAGGATTAATATGGGAGACTGTATCAAAAGGCTTGTTAAGGTCGATGTAAAGTGACACATGCTCTCCCTCTGTCCACTGAAGCAGCCATCAGAGCATGGAAGGCAGTCAGGACTGATTTGACCTTGTTAAAACCATGCTGGCTGTTTTTTCCTCACTTTCATGTTTCTTACGTGCATGAATATGGATCCAAGGAGGGCTTGCTCAGTAATTATCTCTGCAGCTGAGGTTTGTATTCTTCTGTTTGCTTGTCTTGAAGGTATTTGTGACCTTTGCGTTACTCCAGCCATCAGGAAATTCTCCTGATCACCGGTGAATGAGGTCCCAGTTGTCATTCACCGCAGAATGAATATCACTGGTCCTCTGGACTTGTATCTGTCTAAGCATCTGTCAGGAATCAGGATTTGCTCTGTTGTAGCTGGTTTTGCTGTGGGTAGGAGCATGGATTATTTTATTGAAATCCCTTCCAACCTTGTGATTCTAAGATCAAATATGAATAGTTGCTTTATCACATATGACATCTCATATTTCTAGTCTTTTCTTCCCGCCCTGACAAGCTCCCCTTCCTCGACATCTCCTTTCTCTGTTTGAATCCGAATGCTGCAAAATTTGGGGGTCTTCAGGCGTATTTAGCTGAGAAGCACGGAGTAGTTCCTTGGCTTCTCCACTGTGCATTTAAACATCTGATGAGCTGAATGGAGTTCCAAGTTAGACTATTGAGGAAGAATTTATGTCTTGTGAAAAGGGTTGATGTGGGTCGTATTTGCCTCTTACTGTTTGAAAAATTGAAAATACTACCAGTTAATATTTACTTAGGCACCATTACTGAGTCTTTATCCTGTCCCTGGGCAAATTTCATGTCAAGGGCTAAGTTTGGATATCTGGATTTATCTTTCTGTTCCTTGTGTTGGAGCTGCGCCTGTTTGTATGTGCATGTATAGTCTTTAAGTTGAGGGTTTTCTTGGCCCTTTTCCTCTTGTGCCACACAGTATTTGCGTTCTCACCTTTGACCTCTTTTCCTATTATGCTTTCTTTTGATGCTAAGAAAAAGTGTGATTCTGTGCAAAAGCACCACTTTATTTTTTTAATGTATTCTAACACTTTTTTAGGTGTAAACTTCCCACATTTTAACAGCCTTATTGTTTAATGAAATGAAAAATGTAAACCAGAAAAATACTGCTTTATTGACAAAGCAATACTTAGCATGCAGTTGAAACACTAAAATATATGTTATATGATGGTTGAAATAAGACAAGGTACAAAAAAGTAGTAATCATAAGCCCAATATTCTACATAACCAAAAATATGTAGCCAGTTTATTAAAAATCCTTGTTACTATTTCAAAATCCAGTCATAGTTCTGAAGTTTTTCTGAAAAAGAAAGTTAATTTCTTTTAAGTTTCTTTCCTCCTTTCGTCTGACTTACCTTTCATATCACACTGAGCTCAAATATCTTAGAATCAGCCTTGAGTTAGACAAAAACATTTTGATTTTTTCTCATGCTGGTTGATAACAGCATAAGTAGCTATCTTGTGAAGTGAGACATGAAGCCAAATAGAACTGAAACATTCTATGTGCACATACACACTGTGTATTCAAACGTGCCTATAAGCATCTATATAAAAAAGATTAGGCCATTTTAAACTAAGAATACACTGTGCTGTCAGTGTATATAATTGTAGGACTCCTGTGATTTTGGTTCACCAGTGTAAAGAAAGCAAAATCTCATGCTGAATTTAGTTTCACCAACTGCGAGATAGTGTAGTTTGAAAAAAAAAATAGTGTATTTGGAGCCAAAACCCTTTCCTTGTCTGAAATCTGTGGTTATTTCAGGTTTCGATGTCATAGCTAAGAGCATGTCTGGCCCCTTCTTTTCTGTAACTGGCATGGCTTCAGGAGTAAAGCAGTTGTTAGCAAGCAGAGAAAGGACTTTAGAATTTCCTGCACTCCTGCTGTATAGATTCAAATGCTAAGTTTAAATAATGGATGAAGCTAAGATTATTATAATTGATCATTGTATGATTTATATGGAGTAATTATAACTAGGTTGAGAAAGAATTTTCAAAAGCTAGTTTCCTGGTAGCCAGAGCCATTAAATAACAGTGTGCTGCCAAAACAAAAATTAGGTGGGAACGTAGCCACAGAGTTCAGAATGTCTGTCCTCCACGTGATTTATAACTCCCCTGATGATGACAGTATCAGTGGTATTTTCTTATTAAGAACAGTAAGAGTTGTTTCAATTGTTTTTCTTATCTTTCAGAGAGAACTCTGCATTGTTTTAAGTGTAGTCAAGCATAACAACTGTAAAGCTGTAAAAATCTAATGCATAACAAAACGAAAAGGTGTAAGAGGTTGAAAAGGTTAATTAAAAGTGTAATGATAGCATTTACTCAGACAGTCTAATTAATCACTTTATTCCAGTGGTCATGTGATACAGAAACCATTGCTCCAGAAAACTGGTATCTAGTGCTAGCATACATGATCTGTGTTAATTTAAATGCATATTTTTTTCTACGAGTTGGAAATTTAACTTTTTTATTTTAAACTGCTTTTATTTATTTGAAAATCATTTTAAAGTAGTAGTAATGTTAAACCCTGTATCCTCACATAATACTTGCTTCAGCTGTGCTCCCTCTGAACAGGATGGGAGCATTGCCCCTTTGATACTTGTAGTCTTACAGCCCCATGGGAGGTTTGCTTACAGCTTAATGGGGTTGTAGGTATAGAAGAAATAAAGCACTAGAAATACATCATTATGTAATGTGATCTCTATGAAGCAGTGTATATGACCAACAAAGTGAATTCTCGAGTGTCAACAAGCACAGCTAAATGTGATTTTTACCACGTCAACTGGAAAAAAAGGAAAAAAGAACCTTGAAGGATCAATTACAAGGGTCATAACCTCGTATTATCTGATTTGCTATAATATTCACACAAGCTTTATTGGAATGGGACATAAATTTGAAAAATAGTGAGATTAGAAAGGACTGCAATGCTAGAGCAAAGAGCTAGAAGCTTTCTCTTGGTTTATTTTGCTGGGGCAGCACTTTAGAGGGAGCCCATTATAGGCAGGAGAACAGTAGTTATGTTAACATGGTAATTAATCAAGTCTGAGGAAAAGAGGAAACAAGTTGTGAATTCAATTCTGTAGTGATAAAAAGAAATGCTGAAAGTTGCCCTGTAAATTGGCATGACTTTGGCAAAACAGTCCCTCACTGTATTTTGGAGAACTTGTGTGCGGTAAATCACTTGTCATGACAACCGTGTAGGATTGAGTATTTTCACAGGTTTATTCTGTATTTTGGTGCCTACTAGTTCTTTCTTAATTCTGTTGAATTAGTGTTTAGGTAATAGTAAAATACTGAGCTGTATAACATGACTGCATAAACAGTAACACATTTGCACTTTGTGTATTTTAAGGGGAAATTAATGAGAAGGGCTTAGCTGAAACTGGTGATAGCCTTCCACATCACAAACCCATCCTCTGACTCAGTACAGAGCATGAATTGTACGTGGAATGACTGACTGCCTCAGAAAAAAATGCATGCTGTATATGGTCTAGTCATGCATAATCCATCCCTAGTGTTAGTGCAGTGTACATAGGTTAAAATGATCTTTACACCCTAAAACTCTTTAGGGTAAAACTGAAATCATTGATGCAGTAATGTGAGAAACAGTGACTGGATCACTTTGCAACAACTGTAGTTTCTTTGTTTACCAGTCTCTGATTTTATTAATGCATTTCTGCCTCCTAAGTGAGATACTTTGGACAGCAATAAAAGTAGCTTTAAAGAGCCAAATTCATAAATTAGATTATTGAAAAGTCAGAATAACTCCAGTGAATAAAATAGATTTAACTGTGCTGGCATGAATATTGCGTACAACTGCTGTCCTCTGTGCCATGTGGAAAATTAGGGACCTTGGCATAACCTTTCGTTAGATTTGTAGCAGAAATGAAAGGGGATAGATCAGGATATTTGTATGAGTGAAGACAGAATTTCATCCGCATACCACAGTGTTGTTAACACGGGGGAACAGGGTTTCCTCTTCCTCCCTGCTTTTGTGGAACAAAAATTTAAACTGTATCACTGTAGGTTTGTAAGACTTTCCTCTTACATAACCTGTAAGTCAAGCTGATCTCCCTCAGCCGACCCACAGGGCTCAGCCACCTCTGAGTTTTCTGCTCTGCCTTTTCCTATTCCTCCCCAGAAAAGAATGAAAGCATTAAAGGAAATGGTAAGACATAATTTCTCCCCCTTTTCACGAGCACATCCAGTGTAGGAGTTGCAATCTCTTGCAACATCTAAGAAATGCATCAGGAAATGGTCAACTAAAGGTAGCGGGATCTAAGTCTAAATGGAGACAAGAGCCCTGCCAAGTATTAGAGCCCAGATAAAACGGCGAACTTCGGCGATGCAAAATGTAGCATTTGGAGCGTGTGGCCCCATTAATAGAATTAAACTTCCAGGAGCAGACCAAGAGATGCATTTGTCCACCTAATAGTCAGGAGCTTCTGCTTCCAGGTAATACTTAAAAACCTTAGCAAGATGCTCAGAATTCTTCATAAAGTACACAGAGGAAACTGTTAAAAACAAACAAAACCCAATAAATTCCTTACTGTGAGGATGATGAGAGAAGTTGTGGATGCCCTGTGTCTGGAAGTGTTCAGCACTAGGCTGGGTGAGGCTTTTATCAACCTGATGTAGTGAAAGTTGTCCAGAAATACAGAAACTGAGCTTCGCTGGAAGACTTTGGACCCGAGGAGCCAGATTCACAGCCTCAGGCAGATGCATCTGCCCACGTAGCAGTCACTGTATGCTACTGGGAGTTGACAGCCGCTCTTCTTTTAATGGCGCCTGGCAGAAGGTGTCATGGTGCTTTAGTCATTAAGTTAGTGATCAGAATAGTTGTTGAGGAATCGGGATATGCTTGCTGCTCATCTCTGGGGGATTTCAGAAAGCCTTGGAGGGTGCCCTGTGGGTTTGGCAGTAGCCTGATTTGAAAGGAAGGGAAGGAGATGTGATATAGAAAGGGTTCTGTAATTTTAGAAGAGGTTAGAAGAAGGGAGAAGTAAGATACAAGTGGGATCATGCCTCTGCAAACTTACAGTTCGGTCTTCTTCAGGGATGAAATCCTGGTTTCCAATCACTGTTCATGTAAGAGAAGTAACTCTCTTTCCTGAGTGCAGGCCAGACCCAGGCAGTTCGGCCTCCCAGGGAGAGCTCTCATTCGTGGGCTGAAGCATCTTGCTTTGTTTTGCAATATGCACCATTTCCTCTGCACCTTCTTGAGAACGCTCTGCAGTGAGATGGCTTGAGAGCTCTTCTGGGAGATGAGAACAGCGTTTAGGAGTCTCCAGGTTGTGGAAGGCATTGAACCAAAGTCGGCAAGATCTCCACTGGTGGTTCACTAGTGGAGTCTCATAAAAACAAAGGCCAGAGTGTGTTGGGAAAGACTTCAGGCATAGCAGTTGTGCATAATGTGGTAGCTGAACACTTGCAAACATAAAATGGTCAACGAACACATCTAACTCATGCTTGTTGGTTCATGCTAAGCAATGTACATGTTCTCAATCTCTCCGTGGCTTGGACAGGAGACAGTATTTACCTCCTCAAGTGAATTTATGGGTTTATTCAGAAAAGAATTCTAGAGACTTGTGAAATCCGTCCGGTCAAAGACTTAGGTGACTGACGAGGAATGTAAAATGTTCCAGCTTTGATCTCAGGAACCCTAAGTCTCAGTTCAGCCGGTTTTGTTTGTTTACGTCTGTTTATTATTGTAGCCTTCCTTGTACCCTTCACAGGCACATAGGAGTCAGTCTCATTCTTGTCACCCTTGAGCCATCAACTGTAATTTCAACATGCATCTTGTGATATTTGGTAGTACTCTGAGAGCCCTGGTTATGGCTGATAATGTATTAGCTTTAATTTAAAAATAAGACACCTGCTTATTAAGAACATGGCAAAGGTTATTCTCTAAATAGTCGTTCTCTAAATGCTCAGCAGAAGGCAAGTTGAACCTCACAATAACACTGTGTGTCAGTCTCAGGATTTTCCAGGGTTAACCCTGCCATTTGGGGTTAGAAATAACTTGTACAGGAAAATGGTAGTTTATTTTAATCCATTAAAATGCAGATGAAACAGTATTTGTTAAGCTTTCCTTATTTTTTAATCTGCTCTTCTTACAAAGCAGAAGTACTTTGTTGAACCCCGTAGCAGTACTTTTGTTAAAGTGGGATCATGGCTCTCCTCTTAATTCTGGTCAGTGTTTGGTTCCTATATGCCATATTCTGCACCTGTGTTGGAGTAGGCCCATACCCGTGTGGTCACCTCTATCACTTCGTAATTTTGCCTTTCATCACATTAGCGTTTATTGCTTTCTTTACAGCATTCCCTTCACTAAATCTACTAGAAAACCTACTAATGCTAATTACTTGCAAATAGTAATGGTGATTTTAATGACAACCTCAGTAAATTGCTTTTTATGTGCTGTAAGAAAATTGAAAACTAAGTGTCCATTTTACTGTTCAATAAGAGTCTTGTAGAACAACTAATAGTCCTTGTACTCCTTCTATCTACTGGTAGCATGTTGTAAGAAACTCCCGATATCCAGTGCAAATCCCTTCTTGTACACCATGGGGTGGGTTAACAGGAGATGAGGAGACAGCCAAAGGCACAGTAGGTGAAGAAATGAAATAGAAGTTGAGATGCGAGGAAGATGAAAGATTACGTTGAAGAGACTGTGAAAGAGGGTGAAGCATAAGCAAGATCAAACAGAGCAGAGGAAGCCCTATTAAAACTTGAGAAACTCCTCTAGATAAAAGACTGGAGCATTTGTCTGGCTTCTTTCTGTGGTTGAATCCAGGACTGTTGCAGCTGTAGCAATGTTGGGCCAGAGTGGGGGGATTCAAGAGATAACAGACACTGAAGTGGGTACACCCTGTGCTATATATATAGCACAAGGATTGCTTTTTCAGAAGTAAAATTAATCAGAAAGCATGTCACCTTTCCTGCATGTGTTCCATGGGTAGTAGAAGAGCTGTGAGCCAGCGGTCAATGCAGAAATAAGAGAAATAAGTCAGTGTCAGTCAACCAGTGATTGCTGCCCCAGAGCTTGTGCATGTCGTGTACAGCAACTGCCTGGTAGGAGCGTGGTTTGAGGCATGCTGAAACTCTGGCTGTTGGGAGCTGCTGCTTTCCTACCAAGACAGCAGATCCTGGCTCTGACTGAGTTTATGGCATGCTTCTCTCTGCACCCCATCAGAACAGCATCCACAACTCTCAGCTGCTGGAGGCGTCTGCTGGGAGGCATCATCCTTGTGATTCCTGCTCAGCTCTCCTGGGCCTTGTGCTGCAGATGGGAACCGGTGCCTTGGACACAGCCATGAGACATCTCTTACCACCTGCCTGGAAACAACTTTCCTCAGAGTCTGCAGTGATTTGGCAGGACTGGAGAGCTGCATCTTTTGGCAGAGATTTCCAGAATTGGCCTAGGTGAAGCAGACTTGGGGGAGAGGAAGCTCTGGGTTGGGAAATGGTGGTGAGAAGAAATCGTTACTTGTCTCAGGCTGCTGCCCTTACTGCCCTTAATCCATAGCCAAGTGCCCCAAGAGAGGGAGGAGCTGAAAAAGGATCTCCTTACACAAACCTTTCCCAAAGGACGCTGGCAGGAAAAGTAGCTCTGGATTAGATCCATTTGCTTTTAAAGTAGTCAGTACCTGGTAAGTGCCAAACTCCTGCCTGTCTTAATAATTTAAGCTTTGCAGAACAGAAGCTGGGTGGAATTTTGACCTTATATATTACAGCTGCATAAGTAATCCCTGGAAACGCTCCCAACATTGTTAACCGTTTGTAGTTGCCACAGGATTTAGGAGTAGTTATGTTGCACTTTTGCAATAAAAGTAAGCATAAAGCGTGATTCTAGATTGTCAGTTTTGTATTAAAACATGATTAATGAGAAAAATTGGTGTAATTAAAATGCAGTTGAGGAATTTCTCTTAGTGTTGCGGTCTTGATTTTAAAAGGTAAAAATAATTTGTAAAATGTGATGACAAATATGCCAGAAACAATAGGTAGAGACATAGGTATCAAACCAGAAAAGGCAAGTGCATGTCCCAACAAGGGCTAGTTTAAAAAACACCCCTCCCCTGCTCCCCTCAACTGGTTTGTGTTCAGAGTGGACACACAGGGGAATAACAGTCTTGGGCAGATTTAAATTTGATGACAGATATGAATATGCATAACTATTGTTTGTGAACACTTTGCACCTAATTCTACTTTCATCCAAGACAACTTTCTCCACTGTTTGCACTGTCAATGATGTTCTGCCTTTCAAAAAAGATTGATTAACCTGTCCCTTTTGATTTTTGAGATGCTAATACTCAGAGTGCCTTCTAATTCTCTAACAGCATATATCAATACAGTAAACTGATGTCTGTTCATGTTACAACACCCCATTCGGACCTCTTCCACAGAATTTTGTTCTAAAGAGTGGAATTCAGCAGTAGATTTGCAGGCACAAATAACCATGTAATTACCCTGCAATCACATAGTAATTAGCATGTGCTATTCATATATTGCATAATTATATGCCCTGCAGATTACATAGTAATTATATTTGTGCTAAACATATAATTCTATATACTGTATTAAAAAAAACTTGGGGAGTTCATAGTTAAGATTATAGTTGTATGTCAATGTAGTACGGTGTTTTATACAAAAATGTTACAGTTTTGTGAGAGAATTGTATTTTTATCTCATCTCTTCTGCATCTGGTGTTGCTTAAACTGTTGTAGGCTGCTATTATAAGAAAGGCTTGGCTCTGATAATTTATAGTCAAGTGTTGCATGTTTATAATTTTGCAATTTATGAACATAAGCAAAAAGTTGCAGTTCATTGTGCAAACAGCTGAGATTGGGAAGGACATGGAGTGTGTATGTTAAATGTACAAAGGTTAAACGTACAAATCTTCTGAGCAACAGTTACAGCACGTTGCTGGAGCGAAACACAAATCTAATGCTACTTATGCCTTGCATTATTTTTTGGATAGATAAGATACACAGGACAGTAGCAGGTGATATATTTGTATAATGTGAAGTGTATGTGAGCAGCCAAGGCCTGTCTTGGGCACGGTGTGATCAGCCTCAGTGCTGCATGTCAGGCAAGCTCCATGTTTTGCTGCTGTGGGAAAAGAGAAAAGGTTGATGTCCTGATCAAAAAGTGAGAGTCAGAGTGATAGGAAAATGAGGATCTAAGTTGTGTAAGGACCATGGACTGAGTTTCTGGGTAAAGGTGGAAGATCTAGGAAAAAAAAAAGAGGAACTTTGAGCTCTAGATCATTTGAGATGTTTTATCTTTGGCCGCCCCCCTGTGAGGTTGCCGCAGATTTTAGATATTTGCAAAAATGTTTTGTTCAGCTTGCAAATTCTGTAGCAGTGGGAAGTTAATGTATCTTTGTGGATCTATGGTGTTGGCATTCCTAATATACAAAGCAGCATTATGGTTATTCTTAATTGAATTTCAAAATCTAATGCCACTTGCCTTCGTTTTCAAACACAGAACCTATTGGATTTTAATATCCAGGTAATGTATTGCAAAATTAAACATGTAATTATAGCCTTAATTTATATCTGATTTTAATTTTTCCATAACTTCTTGTAGTGCCTCCATGTGTGTATGTGAGAAAGGGACATGCTCCTTGTTTTAAAATACTTCTTTCACAGTCACTTGTTATTTCTATGTCGTCTTCTTGAAAGCTTGCAACTTAATAAATTTTCCAAGGTTCAAGTGGCATCTATAGATTTTATAGCAGCGTTTTTACCTAAGCATGGAGCCTGAAGGCCTTGTGAGTGGCCTTAGAGAGCTCCCAGTTGTGGGGCTGCACCTGATTTCTGTTTGGCTGTTCTCATACCTCAAAACCTGTAATAATGGCCATCTGGCTTTTACATTCTGCAGAGTACAAAGATTACATTTGAATAAAGTTACCTGGAGTAGACACAATATTTTCTAATTTGTTTAAGGGAAAACTTAAAAATATCAGAGCTTTGCTAAACCAGAGTGAGAAGCCCACGTTCTCACTCTGTTCTTGCGTAATGGGCCAAACGTATCCCTTCCAATTTTCCAGAGATTTTAATGGCTGTTTAGTGAAACCAAGTCTCTTACACAGTGCGCATCCTGCACGTCTGCTACAAGGAAGAGGAACTGCAGTCTGCCTGGAGTATTCATCTTTTATTTGCCAGCATTCTGACCTTAACACATGCCTGTGCTCTTGTTCACTTGTTAAACTGTTACCCTGAGAAGCATCAGGGCTGGTTACAGTTTGTGGGGCTGAAAGCTTTGTATGTAGCAAATATATATTCAAGATCTCATTAACAGTGAAATAACCAGAAACATCAAAACACAATATAAACGTGACGCATTTCTTACTGCTGTTGTGTTGTTTTTTCTAGTGGAGCCAGTACTTTCAAAGGGGAACAATTGCTTGGATGCAGCAAAAGCTTGTAACCTAAATGATACCTGCAAGAGGTTCAGATCTGCTTACATAACCCCCTGCACCAGCAGCACGTCTAATGAAATCTGTAACAAGCGGAAGTGTCATAAGGCCCTCCGGCTATTTTTTGACAAAGTTCCCCCAAAGTACAGCTATGGGATGCTCTTCTGCTCCTGTCGAGACGTAGCCTGTACAGAAAGGAGACGGCAGACTATTGTTCCTGTGTGTTCATATGAGGACAGGGAGAAACCAAACTGCCTGAATTTACAAGAATCCTGCAAGAAGAATTACATCTGCAGGTAAGATAGCACACGGCAAGGGAGTGACTAATGAGGTACCGCAGAGAACTTTTTGGTACTGATGGATTTGCCAGGACTAAGGGTCAGAATATCCACTAAGAAAAAGGATGAGTCAGGAAAAGAAGCAAATGCCTCTGACATTGTTAACCGAGTAACAAAGGCCTGCATGTGCTTACAGTGTGTGCCTTCTCCAGAACTGTTCACAGCTGTTTCCTCGGATTATGGAGGAGTCTTTAAACCCCCAGTTTAATTTTTACAGATTCTTGTTAGAAACATTTTCATTAGGTGTATCTATGAAATGATGTCTCAGACTGAATTTTATGTCCTGTTAGTGACGGGGTAAAAATAGAATTTTTCATTATAGAGGGATTTATTTTCGTTGTGCCTGTAAGCACTAATAATTTGGAATACAAACTTCATGTTGGACTTGGTCACAGTGGTCACAATGCACAGACTGCTCATGGTTTTTTCCTTCATTAGAAAAAAAGGAATCCACACTGGTAGACAGAATGCCGCTAACTTCATAGAGCTGTTTTAGCCTCGAAATTGTTTTATCTCCCGTTCCCTGAGAAGAGTGCTGGGCTGATGCAACTGGGAGGTCATTGATTCGCTGACCTAGTTCCCAGCCTTTTTGTTGTGTCAGTTCAGGCCAGAGAGGCAGGGCAGAGCACTGCTGCACAGGCCAAACTGGGTCCTTTGCCACTCATTGAGTCCCTGCAGGTTGTCACACAGTGCTTATTCAGGGGCATACAGTACCTCCTCTGCCATTAGGAAATGCTTTAGTCCTAGTTAGCGTTGTGTGTGTTTGTATTAGAGTGTTGTTTTGCTAATGTCATATTTATGAAGTTATGCCAGAGAAATCTGCTCATTTGTAATGTGTAAATTTCTTGTAGATTATCCAATTCTGTGAATTAGCAAACAAGGAGATAAACATTATTGTAAAATGTCAAGGACACTGAAGATACCACATAAATCTTAATAAGTACTTACTTATGCCTGGTAAAATATTTACTTTGATGTTTGTTTATGATACTCCACTGCTGGTCCTAAACTTTCAGCTGTAGCAATCCTTAGATGCTCAAGTGTTGTTCAGAGATGAGAAGGTGAGCATTGCCCTTCCCTCGATGGCTATGGGGAAATCTGGAGAGAGTTTCCTGCTGACCACAGTGAGAGCAGATTTAAATCAGGAGAGCTCTCCTTTCAGTCGGTCATCAAGTCCAGAGCACCTTCATAGCTGATACTATTGCAGTTCATGAAAGCTGGGTGCGTGTAGTCTCAGCAAAATCCATTTTCCATGTCCATGTTGTGCCATTGGTATTTTTGCTTGTAATTATTGCCTTCCCTATATACAGACCTGTTAATTAGTAGAGTTACAGTATCTTTTCTGTGTTTTCTGCCAAACTACCAGTGCCAATGAAATTGGAGAGACAATTTTATAGCAAGATTTCTCCCTGTTATTCCGGTTCTAGTGTTCAGGAATTAATTTGTTAAATTAATGCCATTACTTCTCTCATGACTGTATTTTTCTTTGGTCAGCTTTGATCTAATGTTGTCTCAGCAGCAAAGTTTTTAATGGCATTTTGTTTAATTTAACAAGCGTGGTGTGCTTTCTCCATTGCAATGTTGCAGAAGAAAGCTTGGTAGAATCTTTGCCTGAAGTTGCAGCCAGCACTAAGATGAAAATTTCTTTATAGATTCCTCCTGTAGCTTTTGCTTTAAAATGCTTTAATTAAAAAGTTTGGGCTTTCCAAGGCTCAGTGAGACCTGTCTATGAGGGCAAAGAGCGGCACTGCTACAGGGGAATGGGTGGGCAAATTCCTGCAGGGTCTGGGGCAGAGTCAGTATGTGCAGCACTTTGGTCCTGTGGAGGTAAAGCAACACACAAAAAACACTTGATGTGTTGCTGAGAGTCATCTCACATTGGTGTTACTACCCCCTGGGCTGTCTAAACTGTTGGTGTACTTAATACCTTCCCTTATTGCTGTCACGGAAGGGAGGAATTGGCACCAGAGCTATTCCAGACTGTCCATAATACTGTGAAAGATGTTTTGTCTCTGTGACTTGTTGTGCACTTAAAAGGAATTGGTGTGATTTGTTCCCCTGGTCCTGCAGGAAAACAGGGACTTAGGCAGGAGAGGAAAGAAATAGGACAAGATCTCTTTGCTATTGTAAGTATTGGCACTGATAAATATCAGTCCTCATAGTAATTCCAGATATGTTTAGAATAATTAAAAGCAGCAGTTAGTAGGTATGTAATTCTAACTCTGATAGCTTCTATTTCATTTTGAAATCAGAAAGAGTATCTAAATGGCAGAGTAATTTGAAAATATATTCTGCCTACTGTGAAACCATGTCATTTAAAAACTATTATTTGCATGCCTATTACATCTATTAAAGCCTTCTCATAATGCTAGTTAAGACAAGGGGTACAAGTGCTAAAGGTTTTCTGAAAAGACATTCATAAATGGTTTATGAATGCTGTTTACTCAGAAATGCAAGATTTAAATCTGCCCATACTCTGTATAAAATATCAACCGTGCCTGTGCAAACAAGTATTTAAACATTCAGTTTTGAATGCTCTTTAGAAGCTTTATCCTGGTGATAATATCACTGAATCTTTTCTTGAAACAGAGTTAAGAGCAGGGGCGTTCTGGCCAAACTGTAGGTGCCATTAGCAGATAGCAAGGATGCTTTGCTTATTTTTTTTATTTTTTTATTCATTAATCTATCTGTTACATAATATAAACTCTCAATAGAGGAAAAAAGAGACCAGAAATGTCAGGAAATGCAAATAAGTTCTGACTTATGTAAACAGTCCTAATTTTTCGACTTCATCAGAGTACTGAATTGTTCACTTCTATTATAATTTTTCTGCTGTCTCTACTTGCATCCCAGTCCATACCCATTTTTGAAACCAATAGGAGTCTCTCAGGCATGTCTGTCAGTGCTCAGTGAAAGAAAAGCAGAAAAACAAGAAGAAGCCATTAGAGTTCCTTTTTGTTATGAACATAAACAAATCTTCTAAGGAAAACCAATATATCATTAAAAACTTCCACCAGTGATGCCCTTGAATAGCACAAACCTCTGAGGCACTTCTTGATCTCATCACTTCAGCCAAGAATTAACCTTTAGAAAGTTGTTGACGTGTTTTAAAAATTATCATCCTGCTGTAAATGCAGGGCAGGGTGCTTAAATTTTGCCATTTTGCCATTTGACAGTATTTCAAAAACTATTTTGCTTGAGTAATGGAAGTGTGAGTCATTAGTTTGGTCTTTTTAATAATCTGTGTTTTGAATTGGTATGCCTCCCCTCTTTCCTGGGTAAGTTCAGAAGGCACTGACCTGAATGGCAATGATATAGGCCCATTATTTATTGAAAGAACAGTATCAGTCCAGTCCAGTGCTGCAAAGATCAGAAAAGAAGGGCAGCATTTTTTGTTAATAAAAGAAACTGATAACAGCATGTTTCTTGTCCTCTGCAATTATGATAATCAAAATGGCAGGTCAAATCACTGAGGCTTATTTTTGAAGGTGAAATAGCCAGAAAGTAGTTCTTGATTAGCTTCAGAAGACAATTTTCAGCACTATGTGTTCAGAGAGCTAAATCTTTATCACTGTGTTTTCATTGGTGTGTTCTTACTTCTTATTTCTCATCACCTATCCAGTCTTAATTTTGTTGCAACCACTCATTCAATTCTATATGAAAGATACCTGCCTCTACAGGTGTCAGAACAGTGTGAAGATATGCAAAAACATCGTTGTCAGTGCAGAGAAGAGTTCATCCACTGTAAAAGTTAGAACAAAAGCTCAGCTGCTTGCTACTTTGCCTGAAAACATAGGAAACTTGCCAAGAAAATAATTTTCTTTCATGATAGTCTGTTGAACGCTTTTAACGATAATTTACCTTGGAAAGGGAGTCACTGTATCTGTGCTCCTTTTCTGTGAGGCGTGTGCAAATTTGCAAGTGCTTCCTGTAACCTGTTTGCAGAAGTGGCTTTTCTGTGTAAGACTTGGGGACTGTTTCTGCAACAACCACCATTGCTGACTGAAAACCCTGCAGGCAACTTTTTTTGTCCTTCTGTAGGAGCAGGGGAGTCCAGCATCTTGTGTTAGCAGGGAGCTATCTTCAGTTAACAGCATTAACAAGTAGCAGGAAGGAGTGCACTACAGAGATGTGTGAGAGGAGATGGTACAGAGGCAGAATTACGCTCTTTTCTTTAGATTTTCTCTTTCTTAGACTTCTCTTTCATTTTTCTCACTTTTCCCTTTTTTTTCTCCTGCCTCTTCCCCTTGCTTAGTCTCCTTTCATCTCCTCTTTCCAGATCTTCCAGCAATTATCTGACTTTCACCACCTCTCTGACATGTTTGAATTCTGTTACAGCCACTTACAGTACCTCCTCTCCTGCATCTCTGCGTGTTGTGCTTTTCCTCCCTCAATACCCTGCCATGGCCCAGTGATCATCTGTAATTCAGCAAATGAGAGGAGAACATAGATGCTACCTCCCTTTCTGAGCCTTGTAGCTTACATTGATGGCAATTCAGTTGGCCAGCTACAAAGCCTGACTGGTCACTCTCAGTCTTACTCTAGTTTTACATGTTAGAAGGACTCTTGGTGTGTATTTTCATGAAGGACGCAGTATCGTTATACAGTTCTGTATAACAGAACTGGACTTGAGTCCCTCCAGGGTATTTATATCAGTTTGGCACTCAAAGCGCTCTTGGCAGTTCCTTGAGGTGATTGGTTTGCTATGGTTATGCAAAACCAGGACAACAACATAGTTTTTGTAATGCTGTTAAGGACATTAAAAGAAAGGGCACTCCTGATTTCCAGAGAAGGGCAGGCTGTGCCTACATTGTGTGTTTGGAGACTGAGTCAGGGAGTGGGTGAAAAACCTCGTGTGCTGCCTGACTCACCCTGCAGTACATGTAGGATGCTTGCAGTGTAGTAGTGTTAGCCTGAATTCAGGCTGCCTTCAGTCTTCCCTGCTCTCTGTGCCTGGACTCAGGAGAGCGCTTGTATTTGTAGAATACCAAGTGGGACAGAAAAAAAAATAAATCTACCTTTCGGCCCATGCCCGCAAGCCCACCTCACATTTACGAGCATAGCCTGAGTTTGAGGAATGGTTTTCGTATATATACGTATACACAAGCATGTAAATATATGCGTATATGTATATATTGCTAGAGGTATCCTATTTATTTAAGTGGGGAAAAAACCCCAGGTGTTCATTCATTTTAATGAATTAATAGTGCATGATGACAGTTCAGAAAATACAAAAAAATGGGATCTGAGGAGTGGTGGGAAAGAAGCTGGTGTGCTCTGCGCAGGAAACATGATGGTCTAGTGGAGTATGTGTGTGGAGAATTGCTAGCCTGGAAAAAAAATATTAATGCAGTCTCTGCAAAATAAGCAAAAACCATTCCAGAAAGGCAAAGTAAAGATAGAAAACGCTGCAATATCATACAATTTCTTCCCTTTCAGGCCCTTACGTGATTCATTACATTGATGTCTTCTGTTAGCAGAGTAAATAGAATATTGCTCTTCCCTCACCCTCATAAACAAAGACAATTTTAAATTTCTTCCATCTGAATAAAACTCAAAATTAATCAAGCAGTTCGTCCTTATAATGTATCCGTAAATCCCTTTGGAATCAAAAAATCCAAACATCCAATAAAAAAAGACTGCTTTGTCCCTGTTGAAGTGTAGATGGATCTCATTCTGCTGTGCCAAGATCTGCTTGGCTAGCCCTCATTTATACTTTCTCTGTTCTGCTTAAGAGGGTCTTGAAGATTAAAAGCTTTCTGGGTGATTGACATTTCTCTGAAAGAAGGAAAGACACAAGGATATAGTAATTAGAAAAATGGCTCAGCTTTATTTCTGCACCCAGCTTTCACTTTGCTTTGTGCTGTAACAATGAAGAGACCCTCTGTCACAGGGTGTTTATGCTCCAAGAAGCAGTAACTAGACAGTATCTTTACACTGGGGTCCCTTGTCAGGCAGGCTTGAAACTCTCCAGGCAGCATCCCTTCAGTCATCCAGAACCTCTGCTGATTCCTGAAAGCTGGTCTCCATGAAAACGGAGTGCAATTCTTTTGTGCTCATTAGCTGTAAAACACAAGTTATGCCTCAACATTGTCAGAGCTGTTTGATTCAGACAACTTCTGTCTTGCGTGGTGTGGCTTCAGCAGTATCTCTGAAATGGCTGAGGTCTAGCTAGGTCTTTTGGATTACTTTTAAGTTAAAAACAAGAACTGAATATTCATTATTACCTGTCTACAGGGTTGAAAAAGTGAAAGTGGAAATAAAGTGTGCATATCTAAACATACAGCAAGCATAAAATAAATGCAGATACTAATGATATGGGTTTTATAGACTGTATTTAGATACCCTACTTCAATGTCAGTCTCTCTAGTAAAAGCAATTCAGTAGGCTGAAGTACTCATCACCACTTAACTTTAGCTCCAAGAACTTGGGGACGTTTGTATTATACAAATGTGGCCCTTCATAGAATCAGAGCCCTTTAGGTTGGAAAAAACCTTTAAGGTCATCAAGTCCAGCCATTAACCTAACGTTGCCAAGCCCCACCACTAAACCATGTCTCCCTAAGTGCCACCATCTACAGGTCTGTTAATACCTCCACCTCTGGAGGTGGCTTCACCACTTCCCTAGACAGCCCATTCCAATGCTTGACCACCCTTCCCATAAAGAAATTTTTCTTCATATCCAATCTAAACCTCCTCTGGCACAACTTGAGAGTAGTTCCTCTTGTTCTGTCACTTGCTAGTTGGGAGGAGAGACCAACCTCCACCTCACTACGATTTCCTTTCAGGTAGTTGGAGAGAGTGCTAAAGTCTTCCCTGAATGTTAAAGTCTCTCTGTGGGTCGTTTTGTTATTCCAAGTAGAAAAGAAAAGCTGCTGGTATAATTTCAGAAATAAGACTGCAGATTAGAAGCATGAGCCAGAAGGGGGTTACAGCAGGGCAAATGTGACCCATTTTGTTTTGTTGATTTATCAGGGGGAAAGATTAAACTACATATGTTAATTAAGCACTTTCACACACGTTTAGTCAAAAATGCTGAAATCCAGGACAGTTAAATTTGGCATTAAACTTTAATGGAGATCTATATTTGGAGCTACTCATGTTCTTACAGTTAAGCAAGCACTTAATTGCTTTGCTGGATGGGGTTCCACTAAGACTCCTGCTACTGCAGTTGAATCGCTAGTTGAAAGATTTCAGTAGAGAGGAGTTTAATATCCACGGATTTGTGTGAGTAGTTTCCACCCGCTGTTCTGTTAGATTTGGTGAAAAGAAGACTTCCGATCCCTTCCTTGTTATGTACACTCAGTCACATTTGGCTAATGTATATATATCACACAACAGCATTTTATTTAATAAATTAAAATTTTTTTAATTTACCTCAAGCCATGTATATGCTACAGGCAAGAAGCTGCTCTGAGTTTAATGTGAATAACAGAGCTATTCTATCAAGTCCATTCCCAGTGTACTTCCTCTGACACCAGTGACTTCAGTGGATTTATTCCAGGGATGGATTTGGCTATTCCTGTTCTGTGTAGGTAAATCTTCGGGCAGTGCTAATTAAGAGAATGTCAACTGATTTTACCATTCCATTATGCTGGACTTTGTAAAGGTTATTTATATCATTCTACATCAGAGCCCAGTGAGAGAATATTTCTTGTGGCAGTTCATCTATTAAAATAGCTGGGAGAAAATGTAAGCACTGGAGCTAAAAATAAGACTTTGTTTCTCAACAGAGCAAGTGAC
Organism: Serilophus lunatus; assembly: GCA_013399895.1. Taxonomy (NCBI): domain Eukaryota; kingdom Metazoa; phylum Chordata; class Aves; order Passeriformes; family Eurylaimidae; genus Serilophus; species Serilophus lunatus. The sequence continues at coordinate 2,978,215 of VXBA01005019.1, forward strand.
AGCCACATGCATATTTTCAGATTTTAGCATTTTTATGTTTACTGAATAGAAATTGCATTGCTTTCATTATGTTACAAGCATTACCATGTTACTGGAATAACTACTGTTAAGTGGAAGGCAGATATAAATGTACCAGTACCTGCAAAGACTTCTCAACAGAGGTGGTCGTTGTTTCCTGTGCTTTAATAATCTGCTGGCTTTAAAACAAGTGACACCGAAGAACTTTTCTGGTGTGTGTTTACTGTTGAATATAGATTTTCGGTGTGAGCTGACTGTGACCCTTTTTTAAGATTATTAATAGATGACCTTACATTCACATGTTTGTGCCTGCATTATATTTGTTCAAGAACATTCTATAAACCATTAAAGCAAACTTTCATGTTTTATAGCACATATGACTAAGACCTCTGTTAAATTCGAACCATATCATTTGAATGTTCAGTTCACTTTCTTTTGTTCCAATTCAAGCATAAATCACAGTGGTGGTCCTCTCAGTTACAATGCTCCCTTTTCCAGTTATGAATGCTGGAGGTACATCTCAGTAACTGGGCCATCATGCAGTATCCAAAATATTCTTCAGAGTGGACAGTGTGTTTCAGAGCAACCTCTGTAAATATCTGGATAGATCACAGGCTGTCAACTCTTGGCCTCGTATTTTTTCTCAGCCTCATGTGTGTTTACGTTTTTTCGACAGTACAGTAAAAAAAAAAGCTCAAGACAGCACATCATCCTTAACTGGTAAAAAAGGTTTATTTTCCTATCTTATACTGCAAATCAGTGCTTTTTGTACTGTCATTATATATTCATATTACTTCTAAAAGCAAGTAAAACATGCTGAATAAGATCAGTGCTCTTTTGGTTTGCTGCTGCCAGAACTTTTTGACTTGCCTTTTTATAGGCTTGTTTTGTGCATGGGAAAAAATGGCTGCGCATAAAAGAGATTCTAATCTGCTTTTATCTGCTGTAGCTCTGATTTTGTATTTGTTGTCTTACTCCTGAAGTCAGAACGGTGTTTAGAGTAGCTTCAGTATGGCCTTCAGCAGTGCTGGTTACCTATAGACCCTGCAGTATTGAATGCAAGGACACACTGGCCACCTTTGACAAGGAGACATGGAATTGTTTCCTTCAGGAATGGCACCACTCATACCAGTGAGAGATTTGCCTATGCAAAGACCATCTCTGCATAACCTCAGGAAACCAGATGTTCCAGTATATCTACCAACAGAAACTTTTCTAGTAAAGGGACAACTTGTATTGGACTTGAAGATTTTTTTCTCTCTCCAAACTCCCAACAGATTCATGCTTGAACCAGCAATAGTTTATTATAGTTGATTCAAGTGGTTGCAGAGGTTATTATTGCCATGGATGTCTTTCTCAGGTACTTGGAACCACATCCTTTCAGTGTGCACTCACAATACAGTTGTTAATAAACACTGAAGGCTGCAGTGGCACGCTCAAGGACATGCAATGGCACTAATTTTCCTTGGCTTGCTTTTTGAGAGTGACAGTGATTTTCTTAGGTTACCAGCCGGTAATTCAAAGACTCTTCTGTTAGCCCAGCTAATGAAGTGAGAACAACTGTACCTGTAATGCACTAGTTCTTCTCTGAGTAACATGCTATCAAGAGACACTGAGGTTTGGACATCTTTAGATATGAGAGCCATTTATATTTAGAAGCTCCAAATTAAACAGCATAAAGGAAATGAAATAAAATGGAAGTGTACAAATTCATGGTATTTGGAAAGCAGCTAGTGGATTTGTTCATGTTATTGGAAAGCTTTGGCACAGAGACAGATAGACTAAATAGAAATCTTACCAGCATTCCATGATAAAATCACAGACTGACAGTTCAGTCTGTCATTTTGTAGAAGACTCCGAGAGAAGTGTTTTCTTTGCAGCTGCGAAGACAGAAACACATTATGAATGCTTAAGGTCGATGCAAGGAAACAGAGCCCTGCAAAACATATTTAATATAGGTTTGATTTCCTGTGGAATGTTTTCCAGATGTTCTCTCAAACAGACCTCTAAAAAATGATGTGAGGTAATTTTTTTTGCAAACAGAAAGAGAAAATTCTGTTTTGTGTCACAACATCTGAGAATCGCTGTTCTAATTCTTTATTGCATTACCTTGTGCTCAGGATTTACACAATTTTTTGAAATTGGCTTTATTACACAAAAGGTCAGTAGTATAAAAATGTTTATATAACCCCATTTCAAATAAATCATACTCGTTTAGAATCACATTTGAGTTTAGTAGTTTCCCTTAAACCCAAAGGAGTTCTAATATATTAAATTAAAATTACTCTCATGAGCCACTTAGAGGATTTAATTAACATTGATAAACTATGACATTAGTGTTTTCTTAAGTTCTTTTGATATGCTGTTAGAGATACTGTGTAAAGATCTAAGTGGTCTTCTGCAGATGACATGAACAAGGGGAAAGGATAATATTAAGAGGAAATGGTATAGAACTTACTTTGTTTTGCTTTACACAAAATACAGTAAAAGAACATGGTTGTGGGGTATGTTTATTTTATGGTTGTGGGGTATGTTACTCTGAAAAATTATTAGTTTGTTAATAGAAGAACAGAAAGTATACAGTGTTTTTACTTCTAATTTTGAAGTACAGATATGCATAGTTGGAGTTTTTGATTTTGCGTGACTGAATTTCTAAGAGCTAGCTCTCCATTTTCTGGGGTGCTTGGTGCCCAGAAGGTCCCTGGTAAACAAAAAGCCTGAGTAACAGAAGTGCTGGCAAACATAGTGGGGAACATGGTGCAGTCAGTCATCTGGCCAGTTCGGGTTGAATGTGGGTGCTCATCTGGAGGAACCAGCTTGTTGGGCTGTTGTGTCTGTGCCTGCTGCTCTGAGCAAGCATTCATGATGCTAGAAGGCATTGGAATGAATCTTGTGTGGTCTCTGGTGTTTGTTTCTGTATGTAGTTACACCACAATCCAAATAGGCTGCCTCTATATGATTGAGGATTGTCCATATTTTACTTCCAGATGATCAACACAGTTTTTAGAGATAAACTGAATCCTGAATCAAATATTTGCTTGGTTTTAGGCTGACAGTCATTTAAAATAACAGAAGCAAAACCAGATAAAAAACCTGGCATATTCCAGTTAGTAGCTGGTACGGGGGGTCCAAAATCCTGCAGTGGTTTCTGCCAGTGTTGCAAAAGATTTGGATCCGCTCATGTGAGGGAAACTACCTTCAATATTCAGGTCTTGAGGGGGAAGTGATCTGCCATCAGGTCTTTACGGTGTGTCAGGGTGCAGCATGGGTTGGAGGCTCCCTGGGGCCCATGGGGACCCCCCAGGGACAGGCAGGACAGAACCTCTCTGTGCATTTCCCATCTCCCCAGGGAGAGGAGGCCAGGGAGGAAGGCAATCCTGGGCATCAGGCATCTCTCTGAGGTCAGGGTGTCACAATTGGCCCATGGGCACACTTGGCTCACTGGGACCCATGGCTGGATAGGGCTGAGCTGAAGAAGCTGGAAAATGGGGTCCTATGGCACCGCTGAGGCAGCAACTGGGACTTTGTGGGGCTGATTCTGGGCCCCAGACTGGGTGAGGGAAGCCCCAGGGGTAAGCAGGAACATCAGTGCCCTCAAGTCCTGGACACTGTCATTGTTTGAGAAGGAGGGTAGCAACCAAAGGGAAGCTAACTTTTTTGTTGAAAAAATATAACGGGATTGCTGTTTAATGAATACATATAAAAATGACCTCTCAAAAAAAAAAATCCAGAATTTACAGTTGCTCACAGGTGCTCTAGTGTGCATAGATAACTAAGGCGCGAGATGTATTGATATTACACAGCTCTAGTGTCTTCTAATGCAAAAAAGATGGATCAAAGCTACAATTAGTATGTCTGGTGGGGGTCATCTCTTGTGATGGAACTGCTCTGAAGCTTTTTTTATCTCATTGGTTGATAGAGTAGCCTTTGCCTCATTTTCTCACTGCTCTGTTTATGAAAGAAAGAGAAAATTAAATGCTTCTCCAACAATAAAACCATTAGATTGGCCACATACCAACCCCTCTTGCCACTATTGCATCCCGGCAGGAACAGCACCACCCCAGCTATACAGGAGCTATTCGTAGCTACAGAGTAGGGTTGACCCCCGCAAAAGAAGAACAAGTATTTTGACTTGTTTTTTCTGTAATGGTGCCATTTATCACTATGACATACATTCATTGACTTAGTCTGGGTTTTTTCAGTGTCAGATTTATACTTCTTTTCTGGTTTGAATATTGATGCAGCACTTCCCTTACGTGACTACACTGCCAAATGGTGTCTAGACACCAGAGCAGCTTTGACTAATTAGTGTAGTCACCCCAGTCTCTCAGCTTTGGCATTTACATACTCTTTATGTTACTGCTATAAATAGTTACCTAAACACAAGCAGCAATGTAAAGAGAGGTGGCAGTGAGCATGTCCAGGCTTCACCTATCGTCCCTGAGGTGTGTGCAAAGGACAGCAGTGCTGCTCCCTGCATTCCTAACAGGACAAGTAGTTGTAACCATCACTTGGACATCACCGTGAACATGTGTGCAGGTAGTGGGACATCTGGATTCAGTGTCTTTCTTCTAAATATCACCAATGCAAAGGCAAGGCTGAGAGAGATTTCTCTCTTTGAATGCTCAGTCCTTGTGCACCAACAATACAGTCAGAGAGAAAAAATTAAATAAGAGAAATCCAATATCTACTGGCCTACATCTACTGACCCAGCAATACAGCTGGTTCTGGGGAGGGCTCTGGCTTATAGAGTTACTTTCTGATAGGCCACGATTTACATACACTCCAAACTAAAAATGGAAATTTGGAAATTTTCAAAATTTGTATCAGGCAAAAATATTGCACCAGTATTAAGACTGAGTTGGACAATATTGAAGAGGGGAAACTGATAAATAATGAAGATAGTTTCAGGACATCAAAGAACTCTTACTTGACCTTGAGAACAAAAAATAGTGAAAACTTAGTATTGTCTATGCAAGAGGCTGTGGCGTTATAAAATTAAATTGCCCCAAAAATGTATGCAGATTAAACACAATACTGTTACTAAAAAAGCTTGTTTGTAAGCAAAATGTAGAAGTTTTGATTTATCCTGCTGAGTATTTGAAGAACCACTGCTATAAGGAGAGCAAATTAACTTTCTTTCCTTTGTATTTTTAACTGTTACAAATTATCTTATTGGTGCTAATACAAAGCATTAGAGAATAGCAGGTTTGGGATTTTTTTCCTCCTTTCAGAAAGACTGTTGTTGTTTGAGCAGATTTTCTTTGAATTTGGCAAATAGGATTATTCTTACTTTTTCAGCTAGTGGTATACAAAATATTTAAAGTAAGCTTTCCAGAAGATCTGCAGTTTACTTTGATGAGATTTTCCAGGTCTAAGATAGGACTAATTTAATTTGTGAGGTTTCTGCCCTACAAAGGCAAGATTCTTTTTTTCATTCTTCCAAGAAGATTTCTGGATGGTTCCCTTCAGTTCTTTTCTTGTTTTTCTTTTTTGTGCAAGGGAAAGGAAAAAATAATTAATGCTGCTGTGCACAATGAGGATTTTGTGACAGAAAAAGAAATTAATTACTTCTTTTAAATGTGGTCCTGCTACATGTTACATAAAATACAAAACTGCTTGTCTTTCTCCAGCAGTGAGATACATCTGTGTACATACATTGCATGCATAACATACGTTGCATGTAAAATTGCACATGTACAGGTTGCAAGCTCTGTTTGTTCTCTAGATAACAAAACTGCTCAGTTGTGGGTTAGACATTTAACCACAAGGTACTACCTACAAATTGCTTCCTGCTGAAGGAGCACTAAGTTAACTATTATCTGATTGCTCTTATTCAGCATCCCTAAAAGCATTGTCTCTTTTATCCAAATAGTTCTTAATATTCATGTGCAATACTTCAGGATTAATGGTCCTCATTAGGCTAATTTGTCTCTCTCTCTAGATAAATAGCAGTACCAGTGTTTCGGTGTTAACTGATGAGCACACTTTCATCAGTGCCAATCTAGTGGAAATGTCTGGAGCTAGATCTCCAGTGTTAATCAGCAGGTCTACACTGTAATACTGGAGTTATGGCAGATGTAGGTCTTTCTCTGTTTATTTTCTGGTCTTAACTTTATCTCCAGTGGAAGTGAATCCATATAAATATCAGCTGTAGTTAACAGCTCAGGAGAGAGTGAAAGCTTTAATAGTATGAAGTTTGGATGACTGACTAGGGAAGAAGTGTTTGATAATGTCCAGTAATGCTTGGACCAGAGCTCTCTGAACTGTATTTAACTTAGGAAAACTTAAATGTGCAACATTGTCAGATCATTACCTTTTATGACCAGAAAAATTCTTCAGAAATTCACATAGAACTCAAGCTGTGTGCAAAAGAGATCAGCAGAGCAATTTTTAGCCTCCTTTAGGGTTTACAAGAAATAAGTTCTTTAAGCAGACTGGGTATTAAATGACTGGTGTTAGTCCATAGTTACCGGTCCTTAAAAACATTTAGAGGAGTGTGTTAAATGATTTCTGGACCAATGCACATAATAAACTAAGGGAGAATTGGACATTTAAGAATGATGAAATGTTTGCAAGAAGTGTCTTCAGGATTATAAAGATGACGATTGTATAATTGCATCTCCAAAAAGATGTATTTGAGGGTCACATAAACAATGAAATTTAAATCTGAGGAAGTGCTTTGTTCTAGAAATGCAAAAGTGCTGCCTGTATAGCAGGCCTGCTCTTTCTACCATGGCACAGATTTTTCATACTAGGTAGATGTAATAGGGTCTATTCTCTCCTAAACCTCACTTTATCCAGGTATTGGTAGAATTAGAAAAATCCTTGGAAACTGTGAACTGTGTTTGTTCCCAATTGATCCAAGGGCTGGATTCGAGCCACTATCTTAATTATTAACTGAGAGAGGAATCAGTGCAGTGACATAGGGTTTCCTTGCCCAGATTTTCTCCGTGGTGCTGCTGTTTATCTCTTCCCGCACCTTGGGAACCATTTCTTCTCAGACTGTCTCCTGTTAGGAACAGTATACATTAACCAGCAAAGTAGGGATTTTATATAAATTTAGAAATTTATGCATACATATAGGGAATCTTAAAGGATTGGTAGAGAGCTTGAATTTTTAAAGCTATTAAAGGCAACTGGGTACAAATTTCCATCTCAAGGTTAAGTGGTTAAATAAGGGAAGAGAGGGAATGAAAAGCTTAGAGTTGACTGTGGCTTGAAGGCAACCATGGATTTGCTGGTGTCAGGACAGCTAGTGAGAGATGGAGATGAAAAAAGGCCACGAGAACAGCTTAGATGAATTCAGGTATAGGTTATGCAGAGTCTATTATAAGATGCTTTCTCAAACTAAGCCTCCAAACCTTTTGAAGTTTGCCCATCATTACTTTCAGGGCAATTAACGATGTATATCCTATCCCATTCCAGGGTAGGTAAAACAATAAAGCAAACAAAGATAATTAGTCTCTGGAGCATGTAAACAAATAAAAGTAAATCACTTGCAAATCACTTGTTTCTGCTAACTTTTGTGATTTTGTTGCACAACTAAAAAACAGCATTTATGTTGCAAATCTGCATAATGCTAGAGCAGTGATGAAAATTCATAGATTACTGTTTTGATTTTGAGAAGGCTTTGCAAAGATTAAGCACCTGATCCTGAGACTTCAGTGTGGGTTGTTACATGCAAGAGATCGTTTTTATACCTATTTCAAAGAAAAGAAGATTGAAGTAGGGAGGTTAAATTTTTTTCATGAAGGTCTAAATGACACTTTATAAATAAACAAATGTCTCTCCTCAAAGTATCTAAGTCTAAACTGGGCAGAAGAACAAACTGCAGGATATGGAACCTTGACCCACCTCATCTCAATGCCTCACAAATTTGACAGACCTGAATGGGAACATTATGTGGCCTTTAAAGCACTAATAACCAGAAATGATCTTGGCTGTTGGTCCTTTTATTTTGTTTTCCGACATTGTAGAAATCAGCTAATCTCAATGCAGCTTCACTCCTACTCTTAAAGCACCTTCTGTAGTTAAGCAGTCCTCTCCCCTTCTGGTCATGGGGCGACTGAGGGAAATGAAGATAATATGGCCATTCAGCAGCAGAACTTGATACAGAGCACACATTCCCTTCTTCTCAGCGCTGGACTCAATACTCTAGAGTTTGATTAAAAGCACACTTTACAAGAACAAATAGATTCAGAGTACCATGGGTTTGGGGGGCTGTGGAGACCATGCCAGCTGGTTCTGCCTACTACCCCCGTTCAGCCAGCTGGTCCTGCAGGCCAGTCCAGTGCAGGGGGAAGGTCATTGTTTGCAGACTCAGGGCAGTATCGGAGTAGGTCCTGGTTCAGTTCTTGGCAGTGAGAGGGCTCTGTGAGCACAAACGTATAATTTTGTGTAAACAGTAAGACAGCAGAAACTGTGTTCTGAATTTTTAGGATAACAGACTCCAGTAAGAGTTCAGATCCAAGCAAAACGACTCCTTGTATGATAAAGTCACTCTTTGTCTTTTTGTTTCTTGGCATGAAAAGGCAGAACATTTCTTTTAGTAAAGGGCCAGCATTTCCCTGTTGTTCTGTCCCTTTTTACACTGTCGTTTTGTCCCTGTTTTCTTACAGTTTTTTGTGCTGACTTCAAAAACAGACTCTGGAAAGAGATGCATCTTAGAAAGAGGCTCTCGTCGGCTGAAATGCGTCCAATATGCATTTGAGTTAAAGAACATTAAGCCTTGTCCAAAAATACAGAGAGTGTAAAAGGTAAGAATGCCTGCAGGCTCGATTTTTAAAGATACGCATTTTTCTTCATGTTGCAGATCTCGCCTTGCAGATTTCTTCACAAACTGCCAGCCTGAGTCACGGTCTGTTAGCAGCTGTCTGAAGGAGAACTATGCTGACTGCCTCCTCGCTTACTCAGGGCTTATTGGTAAGAAGGCAGGGAAGGGTGGGGGCTTGCTCGGTCTAAGAAAAGCATCCAAACTACATTTTGAAGGCCCACATGAAAGAAAAACTGGAATATAGTAGCGTACAATATGATACTAGGCCATGATCTCCACCTATGTGTATTGGTTCTGTTTTACTTTACCGAGATTTATGGGGTAAATTTGTACATTGCAAGAAAATTAAGGGTTGAAGATGAGGAGAGAAAAAAAAAAGTTGCTTGAATTTGAAATAAATTAAAGCTTAAGAAGTAAAGCTTATTAGGAAGATTGAATTTGGACAGGACTGAGGAGCAGGAAGCTAAAAAGAACTAGCGAAACTGCAGCTTTGTTGTTTTTGCAACTGTTATCACAGGGTTGAGTAAGCTTTCTCTGATCTTCAGGAAAAATTTACAGGACATTTGAGGTATGAAACACTAGATCAATTCAGCTTCATTTCACTTCCAACTCCTTTCCATGATGTCCTTCTGTCTACTCTAGATGTTTTCTGAGATGCTTGTCAATGAGACTAAATTCGTCTTCTGAAATCCTCTTCCCTCCCCAGTATGATTATTTTCCTTTGTTATCACCTTCCTCACTGTCAGCAGGCACAAGGGTGCCTTTATGGCAGCCAGATTCCATATGCCACATGCAGTATTTGATTCCTGAAAGGGACAGATCATGTTAGGAAGCCAAACGTGTGGTAGAAATATCATAGTTGGGCAATAAATAATAAGTGAATGCCAAAACTCTGAAACAAACAAATTTTAAAGGCCACCAGATAAGATGTTTTTAAGCTTACAGTCTGCACCTGCTGTGATGCAGTAATATATCCCCTTCTGTTGGGCATGAAGGTGCCAGCTGAGGCCCTGAAGCTGAACCTGCTGCTAAATAAATGTCTTTGGAGATAATATCAAAATGAAAATATTACTAAAATAGGTTGAGTTTGCTGAAAAATGACTGAAAGCTATATTCAGTGGTTCATTGTTATCATCCTTATTATTCTAGCAGTTAACAAGTGAGGCAAGTCCATGTGGCAGCTGGTAGACTAAGGTAGTGTGATGGCTTCAAAGGATGTGCTCCTATGACAATATGCAAAGGGTATAACATATGAACACTTATGACAGAATGTTATTTGACTCTGAAACAGAGAATTGAATAACCTTGAAATCTGATCTAGTCAATGAGATTAAGAAATCTAGCTGCTGGCAAGGAGTAACTGTTGCTAATAGATACTTCTGGGTAAGAGCTGCCAAGAAGGTTTTGCTGGACCAAGTGAATTTTGCTGGCAGTTCTGTTGGTTTAATTTTTCAGTTTAACCCTAAAGATGACCCAGTTCCTATAATTGTATGTTTTTGCGTTGCTGTGGATGGCCGTGTTGCAAAGTACTGTATCAGAAATGTGGAATGGATCCCTAAAGAGTTGAAATGAAAGGGAGATCTAGTTTTCAAAGGGAAAAAATAAACATTTTTCTTCCTTCCTGCTAGTCCCTAGAGACATGCAAAAGAGGAACTCATTCGTATTGCGAGAGTTTTTAATTTTTAGTAGTATTTCTGTTAAACCAAGAAAATTACCAAAACAAAACTGAAGCAGTAAAAAAAAGTGGAGTAAATTATCAGAATACCATCAAATTTGTAAGATCCTGAGACAGAAATAAGAGGTATAATCTTTCAGATGTGTGCTTAATATATATAATACGCAGGAAGAACAGATAGGGTGTGGGTAAGAAGCTGTTACAGATCCGTTCATTCATCAGAACTTCATGATCTCCTTTTAATTAAGATAAAATATTTTTCATTAAGATAAAATATTACTTAATTGAGCCATTTTATTAAATGTATCAAAAATTGCATCTTCGTGGAGTTTGTTCAGGGAACTGAGGATTCTTTATGGAAGCTATCGTGAATGTGAATCTGTTGGCATGTAATGGAAAGCTACCTTCACTGAATTTAGTGGAATCCCACCTAAAATGAATGGCTTAAGTGGAAATAGAGTCAGGCACAGTTTCCATATGTGTTGCTTTATCAGTTAAATGGAGAACAGGCTATAGAGGCTTTTAAGGTTTACATCAGGCTGTTATGTGCCTCATTTTAAGCATACGTATATTTTACAGTAATTTTGAAAACCTAAATTCATTGCTTTGGGCTCCTTGTTGTAGTATAGGAATAAACTAATATTTAAAAAATTAACAGAAAAATATAAAAAATATTCAATGTAAAAGGAGACTGTGGACAGCCACATTTGAGAGCCAGCGCTTTGGTTACAGCCTATCTAAGCCGTCTGGACCTCACTGCACTCCCACACCAATTAAGTTTTGCTCTAACTACTGGCTTCAAGATCTGCTTTAGCATTCACTTTCTGACACATTTGCCCTTGTCTTGAGTAAAATCCATCTGATTTCTCTGGCATTCCCAGGAGTTCCGTAAGAGTTTGTGTGAATAAGCTGGAGTTACTTTGGGCCCGAGGAACTTCAGCCCACTTGCCCCTCCTGCTAGACTCGCCATCCGTCTCCTCGTCCTTAATTGACCCTGATTTGAGCAACCCCTTGTCTGCGTTCAGGTCAATTCTGCTTTTGTGTAAAATAGATCTGGCTGCTTACTTTTGAGACCATCACAGAACTTATTTTACTGCCAACCACCATGGTCTCTCTGATCCGCTAGTGTCCTTCAGCAGAATTTCCAAGATGCCAGCTAGCGGGGAGGCGGGGGAAGGCTGAGGCACACACATTGCAGGGAAAAAAGAAAATCCACCCCAGGAAACCAAGCATATAATCCGCTTGGGTTCACATCTGCCCCCAGGTTTAAATGACAGACTGATTTTCTACTAGCTGCTCTTTCAGCCACTCTGTTTTTGCTGGATGCACAGTTTGTGTGCTGGGTACACACTTTCTTATCCTGTCTTTCATGTGTTCATCAACCTTAATTGTACCTCAGTATCTGTTACACTTTTAACCCCTGCCTTGACCCATTTTAATTACCTTAGTACCTCTTTGTGATAAGGAAGTCTTACTTCAGTGACCTTTTTAATTTCCTCAATACTTTTCTGGTTTTTTAACCCGTCACTAAGAGTTTGTTAATTAGAATTTTTTTTTTTAGCCTACTGTTTTCTTTTCATTTGCAAAATCCTCTTGATTTTAATTTTCTCTCACTTCTTTTCAGATCATGTTGCATGGCTGAAATAGTGTACTGAACCATCAAATGGATAAGGGACAGACATTTTAATATGTTTTATTTTAATTTAACATCATTCCTCTTCTTACTTATCTACTATCCAGTTTTCATTTATGATGCAAATGATATTTGCCTATTTTACTAAATTCTTTACCTCAATTTAATAAATTTTGAGCTTTGCTATTTATTCGTGTTCTAATCTCATGTAGAATTTGTTCAATTATTACTGCAACTATCTATTAAAAGCGGAAAGCAGACAAAGGTATGAGATTGCAGTCTAATTTAAGAACCTCACAAAACAAAGAAAAAGATGCTTTTTGTGAGTTTGGCGATAGGACTGCATTCCTTTTCTCATACATTACTGCCTTTCTCAGATCAGACCTAATGCCTGTTCTCCTTTGTCCCCCACATCTTACGTGAAGCAGTTTGCATGTTGATTTGTTCAGTTCCCAGCACTGCCTTGGTGACTGAAAGGCTATTTGACATCTTTCTGTGATTTGTGTTATTTCTAATGTTCCTTTTTTTAGCTTGATATTTTATAGCTCTTTCCGTGTGTTATTGCAGACAATTGTACCTCAGACCTATGGGTCAGATTTTCTCTACTAGTGTACACTTTGGGTCTCTAACATTTGTCCTGCATCTATTCCATCTTCTTAATGACTACTTTGATGTCAGATGTGAGGAGATGTGATCACATTTCCTCGTGATGTATAACCTGTCCTAGAATTGCAGATTATCAGCTGAGGAACACGTTCCCTGAAACAGCTGGCAGCAGTACAGCTCAGGAATACCTTCCCCTTTTTATTTAATTTTTCCTTTTTGATCAGACAAAATAAAGGTTAAAACCTCTTAAACCTTAGAGAAGTTTGAAATACCTGACCTGCTAGGGTGATGCCTTCAGTGAGACTACTGGCGTGAGGAAGTTCTGATCATACAAGTTTCCCAATCCAGATGAATGATGAACAGTTGCTGTACGTCTTTTAGGACATAAAATACCTTTTTTGGTTTCATTTCATTCTTGGTAACCTTGAGTTAACATATAAATGTGAGAATATTACCCTAGAATTTGTGGTTGGAAATTGTTGACAATATTTAGGAAATAATCGCTATACTGAAGAAGTAGTGAGACAGCAAGATTAATAGTAATTTATTACCTGCAAAGAATCTGCTGTACCTTTTCGTGCACGCTGGTTTTCACTCTGTTCATCACCATAAACCCACTCTGTTGGCAGGTTCCTAATGAGCACCCTGGGGTTAGCACTGCTCCAAGACGCATTAGGGTTTCCCTCAGCATGACTAGCATCCTCCTCGCTCATGCATTTCGGAAATGTTTTTCTCAGGCTGGCTGCAGGCTCGAAAAGGAAGCACAGGTCTAGATACCTAGTTTCAGCCATTTATTTGCAGCTAGAAATAGAATTAAAATTAAAATGGGAAAAAACACAAGCGAGAAAGGGAAATCAGATTTTTTAGAGTGCAAGTCTAAGGACACAGATCTGTGTGTGTTTGATTTTGCAGCAAAGCCCTTTTTAAAGGGGTACTCACGTTCTCCCAACCCATCCTTCCCCTCTGGCACGGTTTTTCAGTCAGTTCTGCTGATGCAGCTCTTTGTGTGAATCCTTTCTGGAGGGAAGAAATAGGTCTTTATTGTGTAAGTCATGTTACAATCCCTAAGATGATTGCATTCAGACAGTGGAGGGCGTGCGCTGGGGTACAGGGTTGGGTGTCAAGGGGTGAAGGGAACTGGGAACTGCTGAGTCTGGAGGTCAGAGCCCTGCCGTGGATCTGTGTTGTGACTCAAGCCCCAAATACATGACTTACCAGGCACTGTTTGCTTTCTTCTCTGGAAAGAATGTCTCGAGTACAAAGGTTGCTCACAGTACTGTGCTTCACTCTGTTAACAGGCACGGTGATGACACCAAACTACATTGACTCCAACAGTCTCAGTGTTGCCCCGTGGTGCGACTGCAGCAACAGTGGTAATGACATAGATGAATGCCTGAAATTTCTGAATTTCTTCCAGGACAACATATGCCTTAGTGAGTACAAAATTGGTTGTCTTTTTAACGTGTTTTAGGATATTTTCTGGAATTTGTGGACTTCAAGTCTGTTATGATACATCAAGGCCATCTCTTTGCACTTCAGAAGCATGGTTCTATTGGAGGTGTAAAAATGAAAAGAAAAATATGGCTAAAACTGTGGTTTATGAAATATGAGAAGCTCTTGAAAAAAAATTCAGGTAACAAAGTTGTATGGTATTGAAATATATTTATATCACAGGTCATATTTGGACCCTAACAGTTAGGCAGATCTTTACCAAAAAATTGCAACACCTGAAGGGTTTCTGTATAATTTAAGAACTTCATATAAAAAAAGACGTGTGGTTTATGATATGAAGGATTTGCTGTAGGTAAGTATAAATTGGATTGTGCTTGCAATTTATTGCTAACTTCAGGTTTTTTAGGATATTTGATCTTAGATGCCTGGTTTTAACACAAGCATGGATGGCAACTGCTACAAAAATTTTGTTGAATTATTGATTTTTCTTTTTTTTTTTTTTTGCCCATCAGACTTACTTCCAAATTATGGACTGTGATAAATTTCAGAATGGCTCAATAGAGTTGATTTTGGCAAGTTCTCTCTTCGAATTTCCTGTCTGCCTGGAGCGGCATAATTGGATGATGTGGAGTGTGCATCAGAGTTTTAATTTCAGATAAATGAAGAGACCCAAAGAGCTTGGCTTCTCTAGCCTAGCAGAACAGAAGTTGAAAGGATATGTGATTGTCCTCTGAAATTGTGCTAGAGGGGCAAGTCCCAGAAGGAAAAAGGATTACTTCACCTAGAGGACAAATTTGGCATAAGTTGCGAAAGGAGGATACTGGTCATAACATATTTAGGCTCAAAACTAGAAAATCTTTAGCCATCACACTGAAATAGGCCCCCGGCAAGAGTTTTGAGTGTAAAAGTGATTTTAAAAGTCATATTTCCTCAGCTTATGCTAAGAAGCATACATAATTGCTTTTTTCAAAAATACTAAATTAATTCAGTGATCCAGACTGTCCCATCCAGCCCTACAGACTTGATCCTAGTGCAGAGTTCAGTCTGTATTTTAATACAGGGTCTGAAAATCTTCATTGATGCTTTCTTAAGAGAGGCACGTTGTAGTGAAGAGATGAGGAGCTTTGTGTACAAAACCCCAAGTTGCTGTAGGATACTTATTTAGTAAGCTTTGGAAGAATAAATAAAGATATATAACAAAAAAAAAAAGAGTGCAGACTATGATGGGGTAAAATTTAACAATATACCATCAGAACTTCAGGTCTAATGGAAGTGGCCATTTATTATTGAAATATCTCACATTTTATTCATTTGTGAATGCATTAATTTCTAGAATGTTACAGGTTCCTTTTAGAACATAAAGACAGAGTGATTCCTTGTCCTTCCTTTTGCCATCGGTACAAAAGCATTAATGAAGACAAATCAAAGACATTAGAGGTTACTCTGAAACAAATTATAGCCATTCTAGTCGCAAGAGATGTCTTCTTCATGAAATGTTTCTTGTGTAATACAAAATTTTTTATTCTGTATAGAATGGGAAAAGCTTTTGATGGTTTTTTTTTTTGGTGTTTTTTTTTCCTGGTTGGTTTTTTAATTCTTTTTATTATCGTTAGTGGGCCTTCCATTGCCTGGAAAAAGTGTTATTAAAATCCTTTACGCTTCTTTTAGACAAAATAAAAATTGCTTTTTCATCATGGGAAGAAACTAGGAATTTCCTGCTACTCTGTTTTGCTAAAGCGTACTTCCCTTTCAAAGTGGAAAATAAACCAGTTATTTGGGGCATTTACAGTAATGTGGAAAATCTAACTTAAATTTTTATTTAAAAATTCATTTGGTTATTTATGCAAAGTGGAATAGCTGAAAGTATATCCTGCAGGCTAGGGAACTCAGAAAGGTGGAGATCTGTGCTTGATGGGGAGGTAGGATATGGAGCTGAGTGTACCATGTTCTGCATACACACCTGAAATCCTGGTCTTTTTTTGGACCCACCTGTGCACATTCCTAGAAATTCCGCTCTGGAGGCATTTTGTTAGGTACTCTGAAAGTGAATGTTGAGACATTAATCTCCAAGATGAATTGACTAGAATTCCTACTGAACTGAGTAGATTTCAGTATATCTACCCGTTTGTTCAAAGGATTTATTCACACCTATGAGTTAGTTAATAAAAATTATTGAGAGGACCTTTACTAGAGCAGTTAGACACTTAAAGCAGCTCCTTGCGGCTGTTAGCGTTTTTGAAATATATTTGTAATATATATGAAAGTTATATATATGAAATAAATATTTAAAGTGTAATTTATATAGTTGAAATATTATGAAAATATGAGGAGGGGTGGAACACCTCTTCTGTGAGTTGGTGTTTTTAGCTTGACAGAAGGCTCTGAGAAGATCTTGGTTTGGCCTTTCAGTACTTAAAATTGGCTTACAGGAAAGATGGGGACTGACTTTCTGATAGGGCGTGCAGTGACAGGACACAAGGGAATGGTTTTAATCTAAAAGAGGGTAAATTCAGGCTAGGTGTAAGGAAGACTTTTTTGGGGGGTGAGAGTGGTAAAACACTGGCACTGGTTGCCCAGAGAGATGGTGGATGCCCTATCCCTGGAAACATTCAAGGTCAGGTTGGGCAGGACTTTGAGCAACCTGGTGTGGTTCCAGTTACTCATTGTAGGAGGTTGGATTAGATGACCTTTAAAGGGCCTTTCCAACCCAAATCATTATTCTGTCATAGAATCATAGAATGTCTCAAGTTGGAAGACAGCCGTAAGGATCACAGAGTATGATGTTATGAAATAATTGAAGACTAATTATAGAGACCACTTGTTACTTAGAAAACTGGAATGATTGATGTATGTTTGTGACCTTTCTTGCAATATTGGAAACAAAGACTTACTGTCAGTTTAGGAAGGCATAGGAATATACTGCTTTATATATTGCCATTTTCTGGGAAAACCAGGAAAACATATTGTTTCACACTTCCCGCTTTGTCTCCATTAACCCAGCTGATTCAGGTGCCTTTTACAAATTCTTCACTTTGCATGTTGGAGTTTGAAGATTTAATATCAGAATAAAATATGTCCTTTTCAGTTGAAAATTAAATGTAAATTATTTTATAAGGCAAGGGATACCACTGAGAAGAAGTATTAATAACTTCCACATATTAGTCCCCAGTGACATTGTTTGATTTCTTGTACGAAGAATTTGAAATAAAAAATCCCCAAATCCATGTTGAATCCCCAAAGACATGATTAAAAACTGTTTTTCTATTTGTTTATAAAAACTCCAACCAATTTACTCTTGCTATAAACACACTCTTTAATCCTGTGAAACTGTGATAAGCTTTTTAACTTTTATACTCTAAAGTTTTAGTTTAAGCATGTTTCCCTCACCTAATTATGCAGATTTTGATTGAAAACTGTAAGGAAAAGATTGCCTTCGTTAAAGTATTTTGTGATTATAGGCATATTAGTTTTACTAAAACAAGCTGCAGAAATAAATATTTTGCCTGTTCTCTGTTTTTTGTTTGCTGCATAAGATCACCTGCCTGAATTAGGACATCACATTCAAATTGTATTTTGAAAGTAACTTTTTGAGGCTTTTGGATGGTAACAAATATGATTATGGTAAGTCCTAGAGCCTCTGTCAAGAATTACTGGAAACATTACAAAGAAGAGGTTGCACCGGATAATTATGACTTCAGACTTTGCATTCATGTTAAGTTCAAAATTAATATTAATATTTTTCAACATAAAAAAAGTTTCTATAATTAGACATTTTCAGTGTAACAGAGTAATAATAAAAACAACTCAGTTCTGCTTTTTGCCTTTTTTTTT
>VXBA01005019.1:2996251-3083662 GCA_013399895.1 Serilophus lunatus
TTTTAGAAATAGAAAATTGCCTGTAATTTATTTTTACAGAAAATGCAATTCAGGCCTTTGGCAATGGTACTGATGTGAATGTCTGGCAGCCGATCCTACCGGTACAGACAACTACAGCCACAACTACAACAGCTTCCAGACTTAAAAACACAGGTTCAGAGACCATCAACAATGAAATACCCTCCCACAATGATTCACCAGCATGTGCAAACCTGCAGGTAAGAGAGTTTTGTACTTGCTGAAGTGCATAAATGAAAGTTTTTCCTAGATGTCTGTAGAGTAGTCTCCTGCTGCCTAAGTGGATGCCTGCTTAAATTGGAATATCTGTTTATTCCCGTTTTGTAGTTGCAAGCTGTGTATATTGTAAAATATCAGACACTCTTATTTTATATCAGAAACATTCTTATCTCAAAGTGGACTTTATTGCCTTGCTGACTTAGAAACAGGGAGTAGTATCTAAGTTATCACAGTTTTGAATATGAATGTGACATTCTCCAAGTTCTGCTAGGATATGCCAGATTAAATTCCTCCCCTGTGTAATCTAAATTTAGAGGGAACCCTTAATATGAGCTAGTATGTCCTGCTGCCTTCTTTCTTGTGTTTTTGGCAATAAACTCAAGAGGTTTTTTGGCTGAGTAGGTCTGGGTATTAGAGGATATGTGGTGCTACAAACTACATGGTGAAGAAGCTAGAGAAAGATAGAAACTGTTTTGAATCAGGCACTCTCCTGAACTGGCATTGAGGTCATGATGCAGTTTTGAGACTTAAATTAAACTGTTCTTGGTGCATCATTGGTTCTGGATTTAAAGAGACTCATCACTTGCTGAAGACAGTATATGCACATCTTAGAAAGTCTGAAGAACTTCGGCAGGAGGGAACAGCAAAATCAAGGCAGGACAGACGTAGCGGGAATTGTAAACTGAAAACATCCTTAGGCCAGATTAGAATCTGGGTTTATAAAAGTTTCTGGTGATTTAAATGCAAAATTGCGTCAGGGATAGATCAGCTTGTTCTGCTTTTTTTTGTCTTTACAGAAGAGAAATTGCTATGTGACACAAATGCAAGTGTCCAAGTTTTAAGGCCTTGTCTGTTATTAAGATAATTTTTTCTAGATTTCTGAATTTTTCCACTCTTGTAGCATTGGCTTTTCATTTCCTTATAAAAATTTGATTTTGTATTTTTCTTATTAAACTGTATCAAATTTTCCATGTGCACTGAAACAGAAAATTTTTATTCTTCAGAAATGTGTTTTTCTTCTTAATTTCTCCTGCACCACTTTCTCAGCTTCATCCTTTTCCAATTCCTGAATATATATAAATCTACATCAGAGGCATTTTAGGCTCACAAATATTGGGGATTAGTGGTGGGTGGGTGCTGAGTTTAGGTTCATGATTATTTAAGCTTTGCAAGTTATTGATGGAAGAGACATTGTAGGCATATATTGATATATGCAATAGCCATTTGACCAAATGGAATATGCTGAAAGAAATATAATCTTCTAAAGCTCAAAACTGAAATATCTTGCATTTGGAACAAGACCTTGGTGGGATATTATTGACTTGATTCATGTTATATTAAAAAGTTGTCTTATGGGAGAGATCACATTTTCCTTCAGTGTTTATACAGTCCCCTATAGAGTAAGGCCTCTAGATGCTACTGAAGTACACATCATAAATAAAGAACTGAAAAAAGGCAAGTCATCACAAATCCCATTGGGTTTGCTTCAATTTGCAAATGTTCTTTAAACCTAAATAGATGCTCCTTTGTTTTGAAAATGAATTAAATTCTTCCCCGTCCTTCCTCCTGTTACTCTGGTGTTTTGAAGGCACATCCCACATGAGTTTATCAGCACTGGTTTAAAGCTGTGCTGTGACTTCAAGTGTACCCCTGATGTACTTGACACAAGAAGTAAAGGTCTGTAGGGGAAATAGCTTCCTTTAAATAAATGATCTCTGCTGTTTTGTGGAAACTATAGATAAGTCTGCACTAAAAGGTCACTGATGTTATGTGTATCAAGCTTTTTTATTCCTGTGAAGTACAACATTCCATTGCTTACTACTTCTTTCTGTCAGAACTGAAACACAAAGAACAAAGCTCTAATATTTTAATGTGTTTTTTTTAAAAAAACTTACAAATAGAGCCAAAATAAGCCCACAATTTTTTTTAAAAAGGAACCTGTGTTTTTTGGACAGTATGGTGCCACTTTGAATGTAAGATTTAAATCTTAAAGCAAATTTTGCAAAAAGGCTGGAGGCATTAATATCACACTTGGAGAAGGGTATTCATTCCATGGCTCTCCTCCCATGAAAAATACGCCTTTGTAGTATTTTCAAAACATGAACTAATGTGACCAAAAGCAATGTAAAGGGCTTTTTTGTATCATTAGCAGTTGTGCTGAAAAGTTTCAAAAAGGCAGTATAGCCTAAACATTGTGAAAAGTGGAATTAAAAGCATTAGTCTCAGCACACAAAGACAATGGCAAAGAGGGCATAAAGAAATGATCACTGAGATGCTACAAGGCTGCATATTCTAGTTAGTGGGTTTAAAAACACAGGGAAGAAGGAAAGAGCAGTAAATGATTGATTACTATAAATTGCCATTGAAATAAATACAGTAAGGGGAAAAAGAGCAGGAAGTGATTGATTAGTATAATATGCCATAGAAATGAACCAATACAAACCTCTGAGGATTGTAAAATACAGGGCACTAGCCCTATTCAGCAAGAGCATAACTGACTTTCTAACTTGTTCAGAATGGTTGTATGAAAAGCAAGAGTGCAGTGATGGTTTTGTCGCTGTGCCATGTTCTGCACATGCAAACCTGGGAATTGGAAGGGTTGTGAATGCTTACAGGAAATATGAGATGCTCTTTGTTTACCTGTACTCAATATTTATTTCAAATACCTGCTGAAGCTTAGGTTTTTTAAATAATGTTTGTTTCAGTGATGCTGTTCAGAAGTTGGACATCATTTCAACTTACCATTTCTATGAGAATTTGCAGTTCTCCTACTATGGAGTATTGTCTCATTTCAAACTCATACAGCAAAATGCTTATTTCTGCTATATGCTTACTCTATGTTTACATATGCATGGATTGTGTAATACCCTCTTTTTTCTGTCTCTAAATTAAATCAGCACTCCATCTTCATCAGGAAGTTGTCAAGCATCCTATAAACTCTTCTATAAACCTGACTTCTAACAAAGTTTGCTAAACACAGTAAATAGTAGTTTGTTTTGTAGAAAATGCCAAATTCAAGTATATTTGAGGTGCTTTGCTTCCTGCAAAGGATCCTCAGTACTACATAAAAATAATGTGTGAAATATTTTGTACAAAAGAGAAGGTGAATGCCAACAGCATGCTCCCTATACAGGCATATTTTATTAAATAATTGCCAACAGTACCCTTTTTTTCTGATAGCTTCACTCTAATGTTTTCTCTTTAACTGGCATATATGTTAATCCTTCATTTTCAGTCATAACTTGCATTCAGTATGTCAGTCAAACAATGATTATGGTCTTTCAGTCTCATGTTCTACCCTCACTGCCTGAACCATCATGTTGGATTATTTGAAAGGGACAATGAAATGAGTTTGGATGTGTACTCACACCATGTATTCTTCAAGAAAAAGGCTGCTTCTGCATTTAGGAGAGATGCACAGACCAGAAGGATGATAATGAAATAAACCTCAAGTGATAGATTAGACTAGATTAGACCAATTATTCTGGGATCATTGCACAGATAAATAAAAAACTGAGGCTTTCATACTGGGTTTCCTGTAGTATTTTAAAGGACTTCTTGCAAAAGACAAAAATTATAGCAGTCAGGGTGGTTAAGGACATGTAAGTATATTTATGCATTGAAATCCTTCAACTCTCTAGCTTGCTCTATACTTTGTTTTCCCATTATTATAAATGTTTTCATTAGTTCAGCATTCCAAGAGAATTTAAGGGTTTTGTGCTTTTGAAGAATGCGGTGGACACACGTAATTGAGATACATGACCCTTTTAGACTGAAGGCAAGTACTTTCAGCAAGTCCAGTATGTAAATACTGTTAACACTCTCAGCAGCAAAATTTAAAAGCTATGAGATAAAAATTGAAAATCTCAAACATTTTGTGGGAGACAATGGAAAAGAGAAATCAAGATACTTAAATGTGTCATTTCTTTCTATTTGTGTGTAAGATCTGTGAATGTTGGTAATAGATGTGGGTCATATTGCAATCTGTTCTTTTATAAATTCACGTAATATTTGGGATTTAAAAAATGTCTAGGGCAAAAACAGGAGAGAGAGCTTACAGTTCTCTGAGGAGAGCAGGACTTAAACATGACTCAAGACTGAAAATGACTGCGCTTTTCCCTTGTAGATCTGTCTGTTGCAGATCAGCACTGTGCAAGGATCTGCTAATCTGCTGGTTTAAGTACCATCTGTAATTATTTAATGTACCTTCCCATGTGCTAAATATTATTATTATAAAGCATTACGTAGGTGTTTGGAGAGAGTTAAATGCTTCAGTGTAGCATTCTGAGGATCAAGACACAGCAGGAATGGATCTTCAAGAGCTGGTAATTAGACAGTGGGTGAACATAAGCAGGAAACACAGGCAGCATGTGGGTATGCTGTTGATGAAGGAATAGTACAACTGCTGGGATGGTACACAGGAGTAGAGACAAAGGGCATTTGTTTTATCCCCTGACCAGCAGTATGAACTCGTTCATAAGCCTGGCACTCTCTTTCCCCCATCCCTTCAAACAGCCTGTGGTCTTTGTTCTTCTTTTTCATGATAAACTCTGTACCATGGAAAATGCTTGGATGCTGGACCTCTTCCTCTATACAGAAAGTTACAGTTTGGGGCAAAAGATGGACAGCAATATAAAACTCCAGTACTGTGACAGAACCAAAAAAAAGGTCAACTAACCATTTCATATGAAAAGCTTTATATTTACCTTCTGTATTTCCAGGATTAGCTGGCATAATGGGGTCAACGTGCTACTACAAGTGATTTAGAGAACACCTGTCGATAGCTTTTCTTCTGAACAAGCAATATCTTTAATTTACTTTAGTGGCAATTCTTTGTACCTAAAAAAGTCTTGAGTGCTTTGCATGTTCAGATTAAAATCTGACAGCCAGGGATAACTTAAAGTTTCATTTTTAATCTTGTGGTTCTAATTTGGGGAGCACTAAATGAGTTTCCCTTTTACTGCAACAGATAGTGCTTTGTCCATTGATTTCATGGGCATTGATTTCAGGGAGGTTAATCCTTGGTTTCTTCAGCACTGTTCTGGAGTGGGTCCTCAAAAAGTGTTAGTGTATACAATTCACTGAAACTGTATTCATTTACTGCATGATTCTTGCACACGTCCAGCAGATCCAGGGAAAGTGAGAGGACCGCGAGAGAGAGACATGTTGGGGTTTTTAGTCTGTATTGATATACTGGTGTTCTTAGGCAGGAATATAGTTGACAGTCCACCTGCATTACTGTGCAAAGTGGATCTCAGTGCCAAAAGTCTGGTTTGCGGGGGACATGCACATACATCCACGTGTGTTAGTGGTATGATCATGTACACTGCTCCCACTTGGAGCAAGGCTGTGCTTGAGTTCTTCACCATCTTTGCCGAAGAATTTCAGGACCACACACGATAGATTGTTTCCAAGCTTGTTGAAATCCTGCTGAAGTGAAAGATCTGATGCATAAAACTTGTTCGTTTCTGAGTACAGAAAGTCTTTTTCTTCCTTTTTGAACATCAGAGGAACAGTTTAAGGATGTAGCCAAGTATCTGACCCTATGGTCTCAGATGTATTGTATTAGTGTCAGCGTTGCTATGAGACATCAGCCATCAGTAGTCAGTAGAAAATTGTTCTCATTTACCAGACTTGGTTGAACTTCTAAGTTGAACATCAGGCCCATTTACAAGATCAGTCATGATTTGTGGAGTAAAACACAGGCTGAAACTTTATAACAGTATAAGTCATCACATATGTTGGTGTCACCAGAGCTACACAGATGTACTCAGTCTGACTTTGGCATGTAGAACTCTCTTTAAGACTGGACCTTACATTTAATGACTGATACTCTGTTGGAAAGTTTTTAATGTTGGAAGTTGAGTGTAATAAACTGTTACTGAAAGACAGTGAAATGGTTTATTTTCCATATTAGAATTACAGTTTAAGTTGTGACTTTTTGAATAGCATGCTTTTCACTAGGGCAAAATACTATGAATGTATACTGTTGGAGAACATAATACTTTAGAATTACTTTATCAGTGATAAAGTATTTTATGGTTCATTTAAAAAATTTTTAATAGTCTGAGCATCTTTAGTGTATTATAATGCTACATAGCTTTATAGTAGACTGTAAAACTCTATAGACTAGAGTTTTAGGAATCATGCAATTTTATTTTATAGTTTAATAATTGTTCAATTGAAAATGAGTATGAGGTTAATAAAAACCAATGTAATGACTTACAAAAATACAGCTTTATTAAAATGTACTACACATCTTTACAGAAATTTGAAATTTCTATAGACAGATTATAGTTCATACCCTGAGAAAGAATTTTGTAAATTATTGCTTTTGAAAGGAGATGTATCATTTGCAATATTCCCCTAAACTATAGTTGTTTCTACGTTTCATGAGTGTCCTCTTGCAAGAATACCCACAAAAATACAAAGTGCTAGAATAAACCAGAATGAGAAAATTGAATCACCTCAGATAAGCCAAATCAAACTATTCATAGCCCTTGTTATTACTTTATGTGGTTCTTCATCATATTAAGGGTATTCCTAATGTCAGCCAACTTCAATTCTCAATCAAATACCTAGTCCATCATGTATTTCCCTCTTAAAACAGATAACTGACTATAGTCTGCAAAAAACAGCCATAAAACGGAGTACAGTGTTATAAATTAAGGCATAACTACTACCAGTAAAAATTCTAGGTCATTGCATTGTGATGGTACATGTTTAATCGTATTGTCTTTGGAAGCATAGTTCATAATATATTGTGCATTTATGGGACCTGACAAAGTGCTTTTTTTAAGACATAGTGTTTGCTATTAGCAAATACTATGTTTTAGTCATGACTGTGCTCCCGTTTGTACTTGTTCAAGTGAAAATAGCTCTGGTTATGCCAGCAGGCTGACCCTGTTGCAAAGCAAGTGTAGGCAAAAATGATTGTGCCACCAAGTTTCTAATGGAATGGAAATCAAGAATAGAATCCTTGAAATCTAGAGTACTTTTTTATTTTAACTGGAATAGCTTTCAAGGAGTCCTTATTATACACTGGAATCGCATCATACTAGCTATTCCACAAACTCATAATGAAGATGTACTCTTGGCCTTAAAAACTCAATGAATTGTTGTTAACTTCAGTGCAGCTATCACTTCATAGCCTTTAGTTATTCTGAAAACCATATGGTTTATTTGAGTGCTCTAGAAACAAATATTTTGCTATTACAAACTATGTTAATGCATTAGATTATCCTCAAAGAAACATATCTACAGAGATACATGAGGAAATCAGAAGTAAAACACTGGTGCTATCTAAGATGATGAATCCAGTTGTCAGTAGAGAGATATTTCTCTCTAAAGTATGAAAATAGATCAGCAGTTGCCAGAATAGATCAAAATTTAACAAGTAAAATCTTTATCAGTTCTGCCATTTTTGCAAAGATTTGTTATTTCCTAGGCAAGCGCAGGGATTTCACAAGACTTTTATAATTGAAATGTACTTTTAACCGCTATTAGTGAAGCAGTATTGATGGTTTTGTTTTGTAGTGTGAGGGTTTGAGACAAATGACATCATGGAGGCTAAAGAATTCTAGATAACAAATCATTTTAATCACAGATGCATACAGTTTTATGTATTAGCTGCCTTCTCGTAGGGAGGGGTGGTGAGAATTTGGGGGAGCAGCATTGCACTTGTCGCACGAACTTCTCAATCTGTGGAGAAGGCTCACCCAGAGAGGAACTGATGAGTTGTACACAGTCCTGCTTCAGGGTGATGAGGTTTGCCTTGTCTCCAGTTGTGTTCCCTGAAATCCCCTGAGATTGGCGAAATGGTCTGAGTTCCTGGAGTACGGTGGTGGGGCTGCCTGCCCCAATCCTTTTCCAAAATAATTGTTCCCTAATAGTTTTATTAATCCTTGGGTATATGAGTGGGTAGAGAAAAGCTCACAGGTAACTACTGCATTCACACTGTGCTACAGTTCTCTCATTTACTGACACCCGTGATGACTCTTGCAGTCTGCTTGTTGCAGACACTGCTGGGTACCTTTGTGCTTCTTAATGATGGGCAGATTGTTTCCATAGATTGGCTATTTATTTCCTAGAGCCCAGCAAACCTCTGCTGTAGTCTGGGACAAGAAATTGATCGTATTCTTGTCTATTACTACAGAAAAGTGGTGAATAAAGTTCACTATATTAGGCTTACAGCTCTGATTTATTTTCAGCCCAAAATAATTTTAAAGAAGGTAAGAACTGTGTAGTAGGAAGGAGCCACTGCCCTGATGTGATAGATCCTGAGCGGTTGTCAGGCCAATAGAGGGCTCTACAAGCCTCAGGAGTCTTGTGCACATATTTAATTGTCTGTTTCTTATAATATTCAAGCGTTCAGATTGCTTTGTTGCTGGTTTTAGCTGAATCATTACAAATATTATAGTAGAGTTAAAGGATTTGAGGAAGGTGTACGAATTTGGGCGCTCCAATCCTCACAGAAATAGAAAGGATAACCTGCTCTACCCAGTGGACAAAAATGGGCTGAAATACCTTTACCATATTCTTTACTTTTACGCATCTTGCAAAACATGCCAGTTGTGTAAGTGGACGTGGCAGTTTTGTTCCTCCTCTTACACTCAGTCTCATGACAGCACTACTTTTTCTGGCACAGAGCTGTGACTGTTCCACTGGAGTTCTGAACAATTCTGCGGTACCAGCAAAGGAAATCACACTACTTGTGGAGAGATGGATTCCCTTAAACTAATGCACAGATAGCAGCTCTAAACACAGGGTTTCTTTTAAAACACCTTCCTGTACTCGTGGAAACCCTCCCTATTGGAAATAATAGTAATTCAAGAAATACCCTGTTTTATCATGGAGGAAATAATCTCTTCAAGAAGTGATAACCAAGACTAGTTCTGCCTGTTTATGTGAGGTGAGTTGATGGACTGTTAGTCTCAGTTTGCTAGCATATGTATACTGTCTCTGAAACCTCACTTCCAATTAGGCATTAGTCTTCATTAGATCTTTTTCCTGTCTGTTTAATTTGTTCGTTGGGGTTTTTGTTTTGTTTTTGGTTTGTGTGTGGGTTTTGGGTTTTTGTTTTACTGTGATTTTTTTGTGTGTTTGTTTTGTGGCAGGTTTTTTTGTCCTTTAATCTCGCAGATTCATTCCACAATCTTTGGGCACTCAACTGCCTCATAGACTTAATCTGCTGTGAAATTTATCTACATTATTTTTCTGCATTCCCTCTAATGATTTAATGGCTAAATGCCGATTTGGAGAGGGGAAAAGCCTGCTCAAGACTGAACTGGAAGGAGTTGAGCCTGTATGGTCCAGGAGTAGTCACCATACCATCACTGGTTTGGCTGCCTTAGAAGTTAAAGTGGGGAAGGGCAAAGGGGATGGGGCTTATGGCCATACAAGAAAGGTGCAATTGAGTTTGGAGTAAGTCTGTATTTCGATCCCTCTGCCAGCAGCAAACCCAAGTGCCTGGAGTATATTTGCGCATATAAAGTCATTTGAGTTTAAAGAAGCAATCACACGATCTAATCAAATTCTCATTTTGTTTATAGACTTGTAAAAATGGAGTAACTTCACAACTGTGTACATTGCAATTATCCTTAAGTGTACATTGTAATTAAGCATTACCCCATACATATATGCGCATCATGCTTTGATATTTCTATGTAACCCAGAAACTAATAGTCTTAAAAAATAAACTACCTAGATTGCAATTCCAGTATGGCAGATATGATCAGAAGTATTTAAGGAATAATAAAGCTTTTTAGGAATAGTTTATTCCTTGTTACCATCAGCAAATGCAATATAGAACAGCCCAATGGAAATTAGAATACAATAATAAGTAATCATTCTAAACCATACAGTGCTGACAAGGCAGCATAGCTGCACAAAGAGTACATTGTTGAAGAGCTAAAATTTGGAACCATTTCCATAGCATTCATAAATTTTTCAAGTGATCAAACCAAGTTTATAGGACAGAAAATGAAATGCAATCTTTTAACAAAATTGGCTAACCTATACTCTTAATGAAAAATCCCATGAATGATAACAAAACATCTGAACATAAATATATTTTTGTGCTGCTTTTACCCAGTCCACTCTTTTTGTTTATAGTTTTCACTGTATGTTGGTAATCACACCCTTTCTCTCCTATTTATTCTTTATCACTATGACTCCTAATCAGCTGTCTTACCTGAATAATAGATCTCTGCATTGCCCTCAAACCATCCACTCTACAGCATTTTTCAATTTGCTATTGAGTTCCAGAACATGAGACACTGTCACTCATATGCCTTCAAAATCAATAGGAGTTCAAAATGTTTATTTTAGTCTGTACTTTGGAGGAGAGCCTAACTACAGCACAACAAATCCTATTTCTAATCAGTGGACTTGGCCTAATAATCCCACCTCAGGTTAAGCCCTCCTGCGTGCTTAGCTCTTTTTGTGAGTCACAAGTAAACAGACTGATGTGCATAATGCAGAATATTTTTCATAGGTACACTCAGCATGTCTCCTAAAGAATTATGGGATTATCCTCCCTCATGTCTTTCTTAAAACAGAATTAGGTATTCAGGACAGTAATTTACTAAATGCTGCATTACATGGAGCTATATTTTTCCAGTTTGACATTTCCAGAAGCTTCAAGTAGCCTCTGATTCAAGGCTAGATACGCATTACCACATGCACCTGAACATTTGGGTGTTCTGAATTCGTGCTCAGATTTTAAATGCGTGGATTCAAATTTGTTATGTATGTGGCAGGTAAGACGTGTACCAGGTAAGATCTAAATAGCTGCCTGCAGTCCTAAGTACCTAATTTCTGCAGAGAGTTGGATAAATAGGCATATAAATTAGATGTGCACAGATGAAAGCAAAGCAGTTACAGATATCTGTGAAAACCCATTCCTAAATTTGTGTCTGCACAAATGTAAAAAAATGGTTTGATCAGAACTTCTCTGATAAACAGTGTTTAGTGGGTTTTTTTTACAATGGCTTGCCTTCCACTAGGAAAACTAGTGCATTAACAGTTGCATGTATCTGAGATCAGTTCTTGAAGACTATAATAGAATGATTTCTGTGTTGCTGTGCTATTCTGCACACCTCCGTCACGTATGCACTGTAATTGTCTGGTTCTGAGGGCAAATTCAGGGATCTGTTCCTGCAGGGACCTAACTGCTTGTATACAATTTTTAGAAGCCAAATGCAAATTCAGAAGAAAAAAGTCTCCACTTTTTCATGATGATTTTGAACTTTGAGAAATTCTTGCTCTCATCAAGAGTTTGCCTAACCCCTATTAATTTTGATTAAGATTTCCTGATTATTCCTAAGGACTCAGTCACGGTTATTTGCAGAGCAGAAATTCAGATTGTCATAGGCACAACTAAACAGGTTTAGATAAAAAACACACTTCATCTATGCCCAGAGAACAGCTTAATGAGGATACTTAGGAATAATTAATTAGGCAGAGGCTTTTCACCTTCAGGCTGGTGGCTCATGTTATATTTAGTAGCAGTACAGCTCTTTGTTAAGTGCTCTTAGTCAGAGAGAGAGCTCTGCTCTCTGGGTGCTGGACTGGGTCCATGTCACAGGGACAGCCCCTAAAATACAAGTTGTGCTGGCTTATTGTCAGTGTAACAGGGGACTGGACTCTGGTGTTTTATGGACATTTAAAGAGAGCAACTGGCAAAGCTGCAGCTCCACATAATCTCCTGGCTAGTGAGACACATCTGCTCATACGTGCTCTGCAAGTTCTCATTCATCATCTGCTGCCCTTTGTTATGTACAAAGCCTGTTGGAGTGCAGTTACATTCATCTGTGCACAGCATATCAGAAATGTGATGTCCCGTGCTGTTCAAGTGGCTACTGAATGTGAGCAGTGCAGTGGTGTCCCAAATCCCTTTTAAGGATGCTGTTCTCAAGCACTGGCGAGGCTAAGCCTGTCTTGGCCACAGAACAAGGCATCTCTTAAACTCGTTAAATTCACTTCTGCCTGTGACAGCTCAGTACATTGGTACAGTATCAGTGCTGGTGTCCATATATAATAACACGTTAATATGCAGTTGACATGGTCTGCATTACACCTGTCCCTCCTCTCTAGTAGTGCTGTCTTTCCACCCACTGGTCCACTGGCCTGTAGTTAGGAGGAACCCAAGAAGCCATATTACTGCTGTGGTCAACACACACCCAGATGTATTTTTTTTTATGCTTCCTCTCTGGATGCTTGATGGCAATGTATTGACACCGAGACTTGCTAGTAAGACAGCTGATGCTTGTGAATATTAGATGCATCTGAGTAGGTAGATCGCAAAAAACATCCGTCACTTGATCTGTTTTCTACTTGCTTCAGCTCAGTCCAGAACTATTAATCAAACCATTAGGCACTCAGGGAAGTATTTGCTAGCAACCATTATCAATCAAGATTCTCTTCAGATAGCACTCTTAAGATGTTTTTCTAGGTGTAACCTTCTAATTGCTCTCTTGAGTCCCACTATAACATGTTGAAATTTGGTGGCATAGGGCACCTTCAAGATTTTTCTTGCAGTGGATTTAGAAATATCTCAGGATGGAAGAGGACTGTCCCTTTTTAACAGAGCAGCTCATCTCACAGAAAAAGAATTGAAGGGCATAGGAAAACATCCTGAGTGCTTTGCGACATTATAAACCTGTATCCCTTTAATTCCTCAGGTTCTTTGATGAAGTGCACTGCCTGAGGTGCAAATTAGTGCCACTTTTGTGCATTGAACCTGTCCTCTTAAGAGAAGAAGTGCTTCAGAACCACCTTCTCATTTCAAAAATACTACAGAATAGTTGTCAGTATTGACCTGAGCTAGATTAAACTAGCTACCTTGGAATTTAAGGCTGTATATCCCATTAATAATCCCCTGAACTATCCAGTCTAGCACAACATAATACTTCGAAAAGTAGGCAAACGATTCACAATAAATCTTATAAAGCTTCTTCCAGTTTAGTATGGAAACGTTACAAAATATACCCAAAGTGATGATGTTGATCTCCATTACTGACATTATTAGCATACTTCTGTTCTTATTTTCCAGCTTATTAAGCATAAATTTAAACCTTCTGTCCTTCTGTGAATGACTTGTGGGATGAAACAAAGCAGGAATATATCCTGTGAATACAATTTTGCATAATCTGATAATTATTTGCATAATCTGGTTATTACAGGCTCAGTTTTGTTTTAATAAGGTTATAATTGTTAAGCATTTAACATTCCCAGTTCTTTCTTGTGTTCATGAAATTGTTTCAGTGATGGAAAAAATTCTCCATACTTACTATTATGCTCAAATTTAAGTCCCTATATGCAGATGATATGAGGAAGTTACTTTTGATTTTCATCTACTACTGCCTGGCAAGTGGAAAAATTCCTATTGGTGTGGTGGGATCACAAAAATTATAACGTCATGATTCTGTAGGCTTCTCTTACACAAAAGATTCTCTTTTTCAGATAGCTTCATTAATTACTGTGTAACCGTTGTGTGTGAGAGCATTGTGTACGTGTATACAATGGGTATGAGGAAGGCCACTACAATACCATCCATTAAAGTATACTCCTCTGTAGTATAGCCCATTAAAGAGAATTAGTGTCAGGGTTTCACTGCTAGTATTTCTGAGAGGGGATGATTTTTCTCTCCTTCACTCACTTCAGCAGGGGAAGAATGAATGTAGGATGCTACATCAAAGTCTCTCACAAATACTGAGTTTTAAGATCCATTCTTCAAGGACCTTTTAATAACATTTAGAAAGCTGACAGGACAAACCAAGGTCTAGCTTAACTCTTGGAGATCTGTGGACAAGACCAATTGGATGTTTGGGTTTTTTTCAGTCTTGACAAATCTGTTGAAAGATATACTTGTCTTAGAAAATAAAATGCAGTAATCCAAATTGTATGATATTAATTCATTTTTAGAAATTAAAATGCTAGCAGAGTTTATTAAATGGGAATGGTAGCAGTGAATTTGAATACCTTTCTAGAAAATTTTAAAGGCATATATTCCAATGAAAATAAAACTAGATTGTTATAGACAGTGCTAGCAGCTGTGCTTAAAATTGAGGGTGTCTTATATTTCACATTAAAAAAAATCCAAATCATTAATTATTTTGGCTGAAATTTTCATGTTGCATATGTGGTTCTGGCTGAATTCTTGAGGAATAACTGCTTGTCAAAGCCACATAACTTGGTTTATTTTATAGACTTACTTGTATACTGTATCCTATATAAAATATACCCTAACTTGTTTTTTTATAGACTTCCCTTGATAAATTTGATTCCATTATTTAAAAAATGGGTTTTCTTTTTACTCTTAAGTGGTATTTTCAATGCTAGGAAGGAACTGAGTCAAGTACTGCAGCAAGTTCAGCTTTGCCAGTTCTGAGTATACATCTGTGCACCTGCAAAATTCAGCTACAGGATTAGAGAAGGGAGAAAAATTCTTTAAATTTTTATTTTAGTGGCACTTCTGGAAAGCAGATTATTCCAAGTAATGAAAAATTCACCAATTAATCCAAATCACAGCTGTTCAAGTTTGGATTACTTTAACAGAAAAGAACTAGTCTTGAAATCGTGCTGGGATTTGGTGGGACTTGGGAACATCACCACACAACTGCAGTTACATGAAGATGAGTACATTGGGCTTGAAATGTGCAAACAAATCAGAGGCAGGGAGTGCGTAGCTGTGTGTTGGGGTTCACTAAGTGGCTACTCTCTTTTACCTTTCTGTGCAAGATTACTGTAGCCTTTGCTTTTACCTCTCTGTAATTGCTTCAAAATCACTTGTTACCTGAAGTGTTTTCAAAACCCTTTCAAGGCTTTCTGTGTTGTTTCTGTGTGCATAACCATGCCAGTGCTCACAACACGCACATGCATACATATACTGTTAATAGAAAGTCTTGAACATTTTTAGTCACTTCAAAAAAAAGCAGATGTTCATGTTCAGGGTCATTCTGTTCCCTTCCCTTTTAAAATTTATGAGTGAACACAGTGCTCAAAAAACCAGCAGTAATACCAGTTGCTTAAGGTTGGCATAACACAAAGGGAAGCTTCCTGTAATGCTCAGCACTCAAGGGCGTGTGCAGGCTGTTGTTCAAGTAAGCTTGCCTGATTTTTCCTTCCAGCTGCAGAACCAGAGAGCAGCACCCCTGGTCCTGTTGCCTTAGTGCAGAGGCAATGCGTGACCTTGTTTACTTAATCTCTTCCACCTCCTGACAGCTCGGAGCTGGAATTCTTATGAAGCCGACTAGTGCAAAGCATCTCTGTGGAGCTCCCTTCCTGCAGCTCTGCTTTTGGCTTTGGAGCCTCCCTAGTCCTTAGGAAGGATGTTGAGATGTTGGACTGTGTCCAAAGCAGGACAACAAGGCCGATGAAGGAACTGGAGCACAAGTCCTATGAAGAGTGGCTGAGGGAGCTGGGGTTATTTAGCCTGAAGAAGACGAGGCTCAGGGAGAGACTTTGTCATTCTCTGCAACTACCTCAAAGGTCTCTTCTCCCAGCCAGTCAGCAATAGGATGAAAGGGCACAATCTTAAACTATGCCAGGGGAGATTTAGGATAGACATTAGATGGAAGTTCTTTACGGAAGGTGTGATTGGGCATTGTAATGGGCTGCCCAGGGAGGTGGTCCGTGGAGATATTTAAAAGGAGACTGGATGTGGCACTGAGTGCCATGATCTGGTTGACAAGGTGGTGTTAGGTCCAAGGTTGGACTCAATGGTCTCAGAGATCTTTTCCAGCCTAGTTGATTCTGTGATTCTGTAGTTCTTAGTGGAGAGTCCCGGCCACACATTCTCCTTTTGGATATGAAGGAGAGCTTTCTGGCAAGGAACAGGCATGGTGTGTGCTGCCTGGCATGGAATAGCACGGAGCAGCTGCACTCCAACCAGCAGCTCCCTGCCAGGGCACACCTGGAGGTGTGAACTGTGGTGCAGAAGTCCTGTAGCCACATTGCTATGGTGCCTCTTTTCAAGGCTCATTAGCACAATGCAGTCCTGTGCTGTTCTGGCTGAGCTGCTTTTAGTCCCCCAGTAGCTGTGTCTAACAGCTGCTCAGGAGTGTTCACACCACACTCCAGTGCACCACAGAGCCCAGTCTAATATGAGAGGCAGGTACTTAGCCTTCTGCCAAACTGAACAACTTTGTTTGCATATTTGGACATGCAAGGGCACACACTCCTGTCCGGAGAAGTGTTGTGGGATGTATGGTTCTTCAGTTACTTCCTTTGTTCAAAATTAAAATCTGGGTATGTCTTCTAAGCAGGACTGTGATGGCTTTGTGTTTCTGCTGCTTTTCAGGGTGGTGTTCAGTGTGCAGGAGCCAGATGCTACGTGTAACTGCTGTGTGTGGCACATGGTTGATCACTGTGCTGAATCACTAGGGAAATATGTCGTAATGATAAAATGCAAAACAACTCAACTTTGGATTACATGGCTATTTAGTTTTATAACTAGAGAAAAAGAAACCCAAAACCTAGGCAGTCCATGCCATTGAGATATTAACCTAATAAAACTTATTCTGTCTACGCTTTTTAGTATTCTGTTTTCTCCTCTGGTCTTCTTAATGCAAAAATATTTGCTTGCGGCAAATCCATAAAAAGACCATATTAAGGGAATTGCCTAATATCCCCTAAAATAGGACGGAAGAATCTGGGACTATAGAAATTCATTTTACTCATCTAAATGAATGACTAAACACGAAAACAAAATTATTAGCAAGTTACTGTACTGCCATGAAAGGTAAGTCAGCTCAGTTGTCTTGGCTGGGTGTCACTATTTTGTGCTGTGCTCACAGGGAGACTAATTGCTTGAAATAAATATTTGAAGATCTCGGTGTCTGGTCCTTGGTGTCTGGTCCTTGTAAGCTGTTTGGTCAGGTTGGTGTTTCTGATAGGATCTGTTTTTTATAAAACCTTTAAGATTGCTGTTAGGCAGTTTTGGTGCCATGTTGTCCCAGCCCTATAAGTGCATTGAAAGAAGGAGCTTAATGAGGTCTCATGTTTATTAAGATAAGGATCTTAGAATGGTCTAGCAATAATTAATACCGTATAGGTCATCTTTCCTTCTTTCCATGCTCTTTTCTGCTGCTTTTGGGAGCAGCTCTTCCCCCTCCAATCAAATTTTCTTACAATTTGAAAACTGAAGATGTTGAAGGGAGAAGGTTTTCCCTCCATCCATATCAGACTTTATAAAATCCTAGGCCGATTTCTCAGATTTCTGGGGTAGTGTCTGCTGCTATGGGTGTTTCCACCTGCATCTGTCAGAAGCTCCAAGTATCTGCAGTGTCTGTTAGACCAGAGCTGATTTGAACCGTTGTTATTCTGTGGTCTGGGGATTAGACAGTGTTCCCAGCCCACTTGGCCCTGTCCAGAAGAGGGGCAGTGCTCTCTCACTGGTGTCTGAAGAGCTGGAAAGCTGGCTTTAGGGACCTGCATTTGTTCCAGCTCTTCTTCCCAGGGGATTCCTCGAGGCTGCTCTGGGGTGAAGACTCCTTTTGAACCACCTTCCTCCTGGAGGACAGCATGAAAAAAATCTCAAAAGACCCACCCATCCCTTTTTCCTGACCAGAAAACAAACCTCCCTGCTTCGTGGTTGACCTCTGTTTCTTGTTTCTCATGCTCAAGTGCGTAAATCCAGCAAGAACTCGTTAATGTTGAGGGATAAGGGGAATGCAGTGAAAAAAAAAATCAAACTTGGTGTGTGTTTTCCCACTGCATATATGGGCACAGGGGGATGCTTAGTTTGCTTCATTTGATGTCTCCCAGCTGAAAAACTTGTGATTTGCTTCTTACTTTACTGGGTGTTCTCTACATGGCTTTGGAGCATAGTGCCAGCAGTGTCTTGTTTCTAGAAGATACTTTCTTCTCTCTGCAGTGTGGCATGACAGAACTGTAGTGGTTTTATGCAGAATGACGACTGATAATTTCATGGCTCGAGCTTGTATCTTGAGGGTTGATTCAGCAGAGAGGAAAAAAAAAAGTGGTAAAAAGATCTGACCGTTTTGTTACAGGATTGTGCAAAGCTGATTGTTTTTATACTATAAATAGCTTTTCACTGTGGCTGTGTGGTATGGATTTCAAAATTATCCTGTGCCGAATTGGATCCTTATTTCGGTGGCCTGTGTCTCTGGCCCACGCTTTGCTTATCTTCTCTGTTGAAAGTAATTACACTCCAGTGTGGCATAGTACTACTGTGCTAATAAGAAAGTACTATTGACAATTGTGATAGATGCACCATCCACTTAGTGAGTGCAGAGGACTTAAACTGATTGCATTCTTACAGTCTGTATAATTCTCTGCTTATTGTTTGTGTCCTGCTGTTGGAAAAACAGGTTAGTTGCATAGTAAATCTCTCTAATCAACACAGGAGAAGAACAAAAAGAACAAGCACTCTCATTTGTTAACAGCTGCTTTAGAACCATGGTCATTTGAAGGATATATTCTGGGAG
The DNA here is from genome assembly GCA_013399895.1 of Serilophus lunatus. Lineage (NCBI taxonomy): Eukaryota > Metazoa > Chordata > Aves > Passeriformes > Eurylaimidae > Serilophus > Serilophus lunatus. The sequence continues at coordinate 3,014,941 of VXBA01005019.1, forward strand.
ATTTGTCCCTCTTCTTCAGAAAGGCTTGTTTATATGGGCATAACTAACCAGGCATCTCAGGGGAGGACAAAGGCTCTCTCATTAAAATCAGCTGTAAAAACAACCTACATAGCAGATATCTGTCATAATGTTGTCTCTTCCTGTAATGTCTAGGCAATACATTCCATAAAGCAACTAAGACCCAGAGTGTGTAGCCAACAGAAGAGTATTGGTTTCTGAATTCAGGTGCTCACCCTGTGCCCTATTCGCATTAAGATCCAATGTATTCAGTTTTCCTTCTCCCTCCCTTCCCTCCCTCCACATTAAAACTCGCCTCCATTTGGAGCCATCCCCAGTCAAACCTTTTCCTTCTGTAGCTTAGAAATTCATGCTGTAGTGGATATATAAAAATACTGGTGGATGATAAACCTTGAATGTGTATACTGGTTCCTGATGAGATACTGCTGCAGTGTTTAATGCATTTACTAACCATGTAGTGCTGTGATTTGCAGAAGCTGGATGCATAATTACAGGATAACGTTTTTGGACATAAATTCAGGGCTACAGTGTCTGCAGAGTATGGAGGTAGAGGGATTTGGGGGATGGAAAACAGAGTTGCTAGGTTTAGAAGGATCCTATGATAGTTACTAGGTGCAGGGCAAGAGAAGACTAGTTAGGGTGTGTATGAGCAAGGACACATGATTTAACTTATCTGGGACCCATTGGGATTAGAAGGAATTATGGAAGTTCACAGAGTCATCTGAAGGAGAAACATTTCTATAAGCAATATTCCCTTTTGCTTTCAGAAAACGGCTAGCTCTTCTGCTGGTCCTGATTCACCTTTTTTCTAAGAAAGAAATAAAATTTTCCTACTGATCATGAGAGGTTTTTCTTTCGTGGACTTACAGTTTCTCCACCAGCCCTTGACTAAGTCAAATAGTTTAGTTCTAATGTTAAAAGCTAAAGGTTGTGAGACCAAAGCGAGGCTTGTGTGTCACTAACGGAATACTGAAGCTCATCATGAGGTACATGAATATGATTATCTCTAATATCACCTGTTTGTGCTACTACAGTGAGAAGACTCTGGAAAAGCAGGTGTTTATTTTTGCCAAATACAAAAGCTTAAGTGAGTGCAAGCCTGTCAGCAGTATGGAGGCAGCTTCATCAGAGTAGCTCACATGACTGAATTATAGTCCCTGCAAAGCTGGAGTGAGTGTCAACCTATCTTACATAGCTGTTTTATAGTCTGAGGCATGTCACAGCTCAGTGTATAAGTCATTAGCAAATGCTGTTTTACCTTGATAGAACTCACAGAACTCTTTCCGTACACTTAGCTACTTACTTTAACCTGATTTTCTTCCACTGTTTTTTTAAATTATTTTTATCAGCCCAGCTCTGCTTGTTTTTTGTTTTAATGACGGAGGCCCTGGAGAAATTTTTGTTGCCAGATAACAGCTTTATATTAAAATTAAAAAAACAAACAAACAGGTTTTTATACAGACAACTCCTGTGGATTTACGTGCTTCCAGAACTTGGAAATTACCTTCTTCCCTCTTACTAGGCAAGCAGGACACCTGAGATGGAGATTGAGCATGAATCTTTGGCATCTTGCATAACGAACAATTCCCATTTCCCAAATTTAGTGGTGATTTAGTTATTCCTTGTCTGCAACTGTATGCGATGACACTCATTGTTCTAATTTTTAGGATAATGAAAGATGTTATAAATATCCAACAGCCAAGGATATCCTCTGTAATTCAAGTGCATGTCTCCTAGTCTGGGTGTATTTCCACTGTGGCTGCTCAGTATAACCTTCAAGCCCTGAATTTTTTTTTACTTCTGATAAGCTGTTCACTCACAGTAGCACATACAGGGCGGTTCTGCTACGTGTAAAGTTGTTTCTCCCTGAGAGTAGGGCAGGCAAAAGTTTCCCCTTCCATTGTAAATAGAGAACATACACTTTCTATGGCACTCTCTTTAACATGTAAGTTTGAGGGTTTTTTCCCATTACTTGTGATTTAGTGATGCACCGTTGTACTACAGTAGTGCAGCCTATGCCAGTATTTCCATTATAACCCATTTTTAGGGATTTATAACTCAGCACTAAAAATGTACTCTTCCAATTTGAAACTTGGCATGTAATGTCTCATCTCAGCCTCAAAATGACAGTTTTTCCTTTCCCTTTGCTTTCCGCCCAACAAAAGGTTGCATTTTTTGCTGTATTTTTAGATAGAAGATACTGTCCTTTCTGCTTTGGTAAGAGAAAAGCCTGCCTGATTATTAAAATTGCTTTTCAATTCTAAGAGAGGAGGTCATTATAATAGAAGATGCATGTGAGTAAGTGTTGTTGATGTTACAATGTCTACAATAAGTGCATGGATACAGGGAAGTATCACCTTCCAAATGAAAGCTAGGGAATATTGATCAAAATGATAGAAAAGCTTTTTTTATGGTGATTTTTCTTCCCTGGCTGTTGATTTAACCCTTAAAATAGTAAAAGGTAAAAATAGTAAAAAAGGTAAATATGTGTTAGCTGCTGTATTCTGTTGTTTATCAGGCTGAATGAAATAAAGGAAGACCTCACTGCATATAGGCAAAATGATGATATTTCTCTCTTTTTTCATTTGATGAACACAGTACAAAAGGAATATAAATTCTGACTTTGTTGTTGAGACCGACTACCTGGTATAGACTTGTAGTTAGCACAGTGCTGTGAATCCAAACCAGGTGTAAGCAGCGAAGCACAGCGTCTCCAGTACACAGACACTTGGGTGGACTAGGAAATTTAGCTCTGAATGGCAAACTAAGACATACGAAGCTTGTGTGATCCTTTCATCCTCAACAGTTTAGATTGTAAAGATCTGGGCTTTATCTGAAGCTCCATATTCCGATTCAAGGTAGTATGGGTGTTTAGGACATAAGAAAATCAGGATTTAAATATAGTTTCTCCTTCTTTGGCCCTCTCTTTAGAGCCTGCCATTTAGGAGTTGAAACCTACCCAGTTGCCATTAAAAGAAGATTCCTAACCACTGTGAATACAACCACCACTAAAAACATGGCAGGAAGGCTTCACTGGGATGCTTCCTCTTGTTTCAAATTTACTTCCAGGCATTTCTTTTTCTATTTAGGCAGCTAAATTTATGCTTATCATAATCAATTTAATAGTACTAATTAGTGGAAAGGGTATGTAAGAGAGAAAATTTTACAGAGGGTGTTTATTAATGAGTTGAGCTATTATTTTGTCATATATACGAAAACTATCCACATATATACAGTATGTATTCTTAGTATGCCTAAGCTGTCTTTCTCTTAAATCCCAGCTGTTCCACTTTTTCAGTTGTCTCTAATATATTTATGTATCATTTAAAGCAGAGAATGTGTTTCCTAATGAGAAGTTCAGTTCCTTCATTTTAAAATCTGTAATTAGGTCAAAGACTATTATGTATCCTTTGGCAGAACCAGTGGCTCTCAGATATAAAATAAAATATCTATATGCAAAACTGAGTTTTGTGAGGGTATAAAATCAGAATGCTCAGCACTTTCTTACATCAGCTTTAGTCCATCACTGCCAAAACCAGGGAGACTCTATAGTGTAAAAGGAACATAACACAGTGAGATTCAGTTCTTCACTTTCTTGCAGGAAATAAGTTATGAGTCCAGCAAAACTTGCAGGTGGAATTATCAGATGTGCCTGGTGCAGTCCGTAGTTGGAGTGCATCAACCCATCTTCTGTCACAAGACTTGGTTTTCACCTAACACGTTTAGCTCCTATGAAAGTGTGCCGTTTATGTTTCTGGAACATACAAAGAAAGAACTGATACTGAGAATCACTGAAGTGCTCGGTCAACCATGGCACCATTTATTGAAAGTATCTTCCATGCTGTGGGGCTTAGTCTTGCTCTTGTAGAAAAGCAGAAAATGCCCAGCCCAGCCTTCACTTGAGGAATGGAAATACTAGACAACTTCTGATGCTAGACAGAGTACACATTATTGCCTCCACTTTATGTGATGCCACCTGAAATGGTTCTTGCTGGAGTCAGTGGAGAGCACATGGTAATAGCAACAGATGATTGTTTATCCTATGACATAGTTGAAGATAAAGCCAGATTCATATTTTAGTTTTTCATAATCTAAAATATTCTTGCATTTAATAATATTCCCTGTGTGATAATCAGTGAACATCATGGAAGCAAACTGTTCAATTTGACTTAGAGATATATATGTTAAAAGACATTAAATGTTCTTTTTGTAACTTAGTAGAAGAGACTTTCTAGCAGTCATGAAATATATTAAAATAATATTTCTATTTTTATAGGAATAGTTGGAAAATTGAACAAATTATTATTGATAAAATACTCCTGTGTTGTATATTTTCCTAAAACTGGGGCATATAATAGATTATTTGTTAATATGCAGTGGTATTACAGTAATTATTAACTGTCATATTTCATTTCTTCTCATGAACGTTCAGCACCATTTTTAAGAGGCCACAGAAGATAACATGTTCTCTGCAGCTGATGTCACTAGTCATTGTAATTGCTAAATGCCCTTAGCTGACTGTTTGAAATTTTGCTGTAAATTCAAATGAGAATGTGAATGGCATTGGAAAACATGCAGTTACATTTGGAGAGTTTATTTGCGAATCATGTGCAAATCACTGTCCAAATTATAGACGTATGATAAGCTATGCAACTTTTTCTATGTGTTTTGTGCTGCTGTATATGTAAATTGTACAGGGAATAAATAAATTTTGCTTTTGTTCATAGGCACAGAAGAAGCGAAAATCCAATGATTCTGTAGATACAGAGCTCTGTCTCAATGAGGTAAGGCACAGGCACAGCACAGGTGTCTTCCCCATATTATAAGATGTTCTATATCTATCAAGATTATCATGGGTTACCTCATACCTGTCTTTTCAGTTTTATTATGTTTGGATACCTTAATGTATTAAAGAACTGTCTTACTCAGAAGTTCAGAGCTAGGCTAAAAGTGTCCTCTGCTGATTTTATATTTTAATATAAAGTCATGTTTAAGCAGATCCCATAGTAATCACCATTGCACCTAGCGAGTATACTCTTTTAATAATGTGCAGGAACACAAGATCAGTTGGCTTTTAGCAATTACTCAGAATCATACTGGTCAGCATTCCGTGCTTAAATGTCCAGTTTAAGACACGAAATGATGTTCAGATCAGGACATGTGATGATTATCTACCATGCAACAGATTGGCAGACTCAGGACATGAACCTCCCAGTGCTGTTTGAGTAGTCTGCTTAGCCTGACCTCGAAGGCCCTTTTCAGGCATAAGGATTACATCACTGTCCATGTCTGTCAGTCCATATCCTTTGTACTGAGTCTCTCAGCTTAATAATTAGCGATGTACATAAACCAGTTTTTACAATGTGGAAGCACAAAGCCTAGGCGTTGGAACAAGACCAGCTGTACAGCCAGAAGCCACCAAAAGGATGTGACCATATCTTTCAGGCTCTCTTTCACCAGTCCACATTTGCCTAGTTCTTCTACACAATGGAAGTTCTGAGTTTTTTAGTAAGGATGATAACAATGAGAAATATTCCTGCTACTTCTGATAGTTCAGTATAATCTACCAGCCTGCACTGGCATGTGCATACTGTTTAATTCTTGGTAGCAAATTTGCCGAGGAATGCAAATAATGCAGCAATTAAGGGGAAAGAGTGAATTGTCATAAGCTAGAAAACTCTGCCTTTTCTGAGCCTATGGATTAGACTTTATTGTTCTCCAGAAGTAACTTGTACAAGTTGTCGTGTTGACTATGCAGAAGTTGCAGTTTCTCTGCAGGGGTTGCTTTTTCTATTTTAAAATAATATAATCATAATAAAATTGCCATTTTACACATTGAAACATGGCTAAAGTAGGCATTTTTTAATTTCAAAATATTGTCCTTTTGACACCTGTTATAATGCCTTTTTAATCTTTCAATTTGTGATGTTGATCTATAGTTAACAGTGGAGGGTGGGACGTGAACAAAGAAAAGATGAATTTCATGATGTAGACTTTAATGTTTTGCAATGAAAATGTGTAATGGTGACCAAGGAAAGTATTGTGTCTTACAGAATGCTATTGGGAAGGACAACACAGCAGGAGTTTCCACCAGTCACATATCTGCGGAGAATTCACTCGCTCTTCCCACAAGCTACTATCTAAGCACACAGCTCACTCTGATGACACTTGCACTCTCACTCTGTTTGTCCCTAAGCTCATCAGTCGTCTTGTAGCTGCATTACAAAAGGACGTGTAAAAAAAAATAAAATTTGTTTGCTGTCCCCTGTTGTTTATCTGGAATTCCAGGTCTGAAAGCTAAGCTGAGGCACTCCTGCTAGAACAGTCTCAGTCAGCTGGAATTTTACTTTTTTTTTCTCTCTAAAAAAAGCTTCTTGTGATATTTAGAGGCTTTGTGAAATACTTGGTGCAGTGCTACATTCCAAACCCAAAAGGCTTTTGGGCATGCGGTGTTTTAAAGAGACAGTGTGTAAATTTGCCTGTAAAGCGACCTGGTTGGATTATTTTAATAATTATTATTTTAATTCTGGCTTTTACCTGAGAAAGAAGATGGCAATTTTCTTAAGATCTTGTTTGTCTCATTGAATGGTTTTGGTTTTCAAACAGATTGAACTTCAGACTATCAAGGATGCCAGGCTTTTGTCTAATGGTGAATGTTCTCCCAGAGAGTGGACTTTACGAAACTTCTTCATTTGATAAATTGCTACTGATGTTAAACTCTTTCAGTGTGTTAGCATTTTCCTCTTTAAATGTTTATGTACTGTAAGTGATTCTGCGTTCCCTGCTGAGAAGCCATTATAATTCACATACAGGTATAATGTATGTCTTTCAGTTAAATTCTCATAAAAATAGAGTGTGGCGTAGAACCTTCTAACAGTACGTTTATCTTTTAATTATAATCATCTAGCCTTAACAAGAGTGAAGATTCTTTAAATTAGCAAGAAGCAGCCGTTATGAAAGCTTGATAAAGATACATTTCTTTAAATATGAGGAACAAATTTTGCTACAGGGTTTCAGCTGTACAGTGTATGGTCTTCTATGCTTCCATTGTGATAATATAGTCCAGTTATTATACTGTTTTTTAAATAAAAAAATGGCATACAATTTATTTGCTCTACTAAAACATTGTAATCTGTTTATACATACCTGATAACGTCAGATGAAAAAGTTACAGGAACTTCATGCCTTACTTCTCTTATTAAAACATTGTAGAGTGATAAGAGGTCGTAGGATATCATTTAAACTGTGTTTTGTTTCTTAGGCTGCTGAAATAAACACAAAAGGATGTTTAATCCAATTACAAGACAGTCATACACAAGCACCTGTGTGACAGTCTTTTCTCACCATGGTAGTTCCTTGGCATTCCTGACATGATGAACTGCTTGCCAGATCAGTTCCATAAATTAATTTAATGGTTTGAATGGCAATATTGCCAGTATACATGATTTAATCACTTGGTTCTCATTCAGTGACATTGGCAGCCTGTGCTGGCTCATGATGATGGTGATTTCCTACGGTATTAGAAGGAATTCTTTAAAGAATATGATATATGATACAATATGATCGGATAGGCAGCATTTCTCCTAAGAGCTTGCTTTATTCCTTACTGTGATGGCTTGTTGACTGTTACAAGCAGTTATGTCTAAATGATCAGCAGTTATCAGTTTTGGTTTCTTTTGGAAGTAGAAGATCACTTTGTCAAGAAAGGAGTTCATGATGTTGAATGTATGGATTTATGTTAAGACTTTCACAATTTTACCCCATCCTTCTCTGAAATGTCCAGAACAGTTATTTGCAACACAACTATAAAGTACAAATTACTGTTTTATAAATTGCACTGTTTTAGAGTGTGCAAATGACACACCTTACTAAGAGATAATTAAACCTATTAACAAGTTCATCTTTTGAGATTTTTCTTGGCTAATAATAAACACTTTCATCAATTTTAAAATTCATTTATGCACTTTTGATTATGGTCACATAATACAGGTTTCAAAGTAATGTGTATGTGACAGAATTCTACAATACTCTGTGCCACTGAACATAACAAATTAGATAATATTGCTCTTTAATTCTGTGTTGATAAGAAACTGCAAATTAGTTTTTGAAGGCAGTAGAGCTGCTTTTGGAGAAGAGATATATAGCCCATCATTACCAGCAAAGCCCGTGTGATTCCTGTTGCTCTTCTTGTAGAAGATAATGAAAATATTGAAAATCGGTGACAGCAGAAAAAAGATTACAAGATTCATGATTTAAAAAATGAATCAAATTCGTTTATGTTTAAAGGAGTTGATAGTATTGCCTATTGAAATGCTAATGAACATAGCATTGTAATTCAAAAGTCTGACATTATCCAATTAAAAATATTTTCAAAACAAATTCATAAACATTACAATTATTGAATCCATCTTTGATCCACAAAGCTTTTTTTAAAATATCATTTGTGTTCAGAACATTAAACATTCCAGGCATTATCAGACATTTTAACAATCTCCAGTATAGTAAAACTTTTCTGAAGGTTTTTTACATTTGATTTGATTACAGTGTCTCTGTTACATTTAATATCAATTATTAGAGCTTTACACTATGTGGTCCAGAATAAAAGCTATTGTTCACTTACACTGTAAACAACCACCTAATTAAGTTATGATTACAAAAGACACTGCTTGTTATGTGACAGTTACCTTTGGAAATACAATTCATATGTAGTAGAGGAAAAATTAGTGTTTTATACATGTAGCCATGTTACCAAAAAATGCCCAATAGAACACTCAAGCTTTTTCTCCTGTAAATGAAAAGCATACCGAATTCTTAATTAAAAAAAAATTGTTTGTTAAACAGGCAAAAAGGAAGGAAAAAGTTAGGAATCTGACACTTCACAATGAAGTCTTTACAGGCCTCACTATGCAAATATTGGAGGATTTTTAAAAGTTGGATGTGGTGTGAGTGATGTCAATTTGCCATGGTGACCTTGTCCATGCAGTCATTTGCTACAGTAGTGAAGTATGCAAAGAGTTTTAATTTTTTCCTCTTTTCAGTCACTAAAATGCCATGTGTTAAGTGACCAAATGAACAAGCTTAGGTTGGGCTTTATATATTCTTTTAAAAGATTAATTTTATCGATATAACAGTAATGTAAGAACTGTCTAAATACAGGATGTGCATAGAGGTGATCTACTGTTTCAGTTGCAAATCTAACCAGTTCAGTTGTGTGTAAATCAGGGGCTACCATAAACATATCCAAATAATCCTTTTCCTTTAGCATAATGGAACAGACATTGTCTTTATTATTATTAATAGCACGTTTAGGTTTCTTTTTAAAAATAGCACACAAGGTAAATTTTACAAAGGAAAAATTCAGACTGAACTGAAATACATGGCTAATGTTTTGCAGTATTCATCACGACTATTAATTCCACAGGATAGTCCAGTGAAAGAGGCACTAAAGGTGAGTGGACCTTTCAGCTCTTAGCAAAAATACCAGCAGCTGAGGGTTTCCCTTGCCCCAGTGTGGTTGGTGACCCCCACCAGTGGGCAGCAGTGCTGAGGGGTGTCTGTGCAGTAATCCATAAGGAGGGGTGCAGCCCTCCCTTCACTGGCTTGGCTCCCTGAGATCCTGGCTCCTTCAAGAGAATGGGGATGAGGTACTGAGCTCTGAGCAGCAGCTCTGCATCTGTGTTCATCAAAGAACTGGCCACTTTGCACTGAGCAGCTTCATTCCCACTGTGTCATTAGGATGAATTAGGAGGAATTGAAATTCTTAATAAAGCATTTCATAGGCAGACTCTGTCTGGAGACAATTCCCAGCCCCTTTTTTTTTTTAATGAAATTATGTCCCTCTGATACCCAGCCTTTTGGATATGGGACTATTGAAAATTTGTTGCTGTTTGGTTCAGTAGACTGAAAACATGGAAATACAACCCTGTGCAATTAGCCTGGAGATGAAGAAAACGTAACAGGAATCACCTTGAAATCTCAATCTTGTTAAAATTTATGATTCTTGCTTAATTCATCACAGTATTTCTATGGAGTAAAGATGATGAGAAACTAGTGAAGGAGAAGAGCAAAACTGAGAAGGATGTAAATCTTGTGTATGTCAAGTGACAGGAGTATCTCATACCACCTTGTAGTAAAAGAGTTGGATTCTGCTAAAACAGCAGCTCCTTCAGAGCAAGCAGTAAAAGATGGAAACATGAGCAGTTACTCATACAACAGTTACAACTTTCTTTCATAAAATACAATTTGTTTTCAGCACCAAGGTGGATCTACCTCACTGAAAAAAAAACATGTTCACTGACGTTTGTTCTTTCTGCATTAAACTGTTCTGCATTCTGCATGTTCTGCTTTAAAACTGTTCTGGGATAAAGAGGCCTCCAAGCCATTTTTATGCCCATAAGGTTAGTCAGAGTCTACCTGATATCTCTGACATCAAATAGAAATGTATTTGCTTCTGATGAACTTGGCAGAGAAATTAATCCAGTGACTTGTTAAATATTTCTCATCTTTAAATATTTGCTTTTTCTTAGCAGCTAGTTTCTCCTATGACATTTCAATTATTGGCTATTTCTCCTTTAACTTCAGAAGGTCATTTTATCCAACTCTACTGTATTCCACTTTATACATTTGCCTCAGTGTTGTTTGTTTGTTTTTAATTACAGCTTTCACTTTTGAGGAATAAAAAATGTGATCAGGGATATGTCTATACTGAACTAAGAACACCTTAAAAGAGGAGGAAATTTCAAGTTCTTATTTTATCTGCTTAGCAGTGGTTTAACTTGAATAAGCTAAAACATGATTTTGCTATTCCCCAGATGGAATTTCAGATTTAGTTTGGTACTGAATATGATTGAAAACTTTCAAACTCTCACAAGCTATTAGAAATATTTAAATACTTGTATTTTCCAGGTGGAATTTCATCAGTCAGTTTTTTCAAAAATAAGAAGTCTTGTTGGGAAATTATGATAGCTCTGTTTTTCAGGCAAAATCAGGGAGAATGGTGAATTCTGATTTTTAACTCAAAATGATCTCAACTTTCATACAGCTGTTTCATGTTCTCTTCCTAGGAGTATGTTTGCCTTCAGGCAATGGTTATATTTAATAAATACATATTAGATATGGTAACCTAAATAATTGATTGAGCTTGAGTCCATCTCTTTATCCTTCATAAAAGCATGAGCAACAAATTCAAGATACGGCCTAAAGATTATCTGAAGTTTAAAAGAGCACAGAGTCAACAAATTTCTCAGTAGCATTTCTTATAAGTATAGACTGCATTATTCTATATTGGTACTGTCTAGACTACTCCCAAAAGTTCTCTGAGTACGTATAACCAGAGTTAAACCAGTTTCCGCTGTTTTACTTTTTCTAGGGGCCAATAGCTGATGGCATGCATCAGAATTAGAATGCAGAATTAGAGCTAATTGCTGCCTAGATTAAAGCAGCCAAACCTTAGTCCATTTTCCCCAGCTTTTAGTGATTCTAACACACTAATTCTTTTGCGCTGCTTTTTAATTTGTCAAAAGGAGCGTTTCCTAGAATCAGAAAATGAGACATAAATTCAAGGGCCATTTTCTTCAAGTTCCTCCTTCTAAAATACCACAATTAGTTGCTTCTTACAAACTTCTATCTTCCAAGGACTGAATACCCACCCCCTACCCAGTACCTGGCAGGCTTGCTAGCTCTAGCCCTTCAGCTGGTCTGCACAGAAGAAGAAGTTGATTTTGACCACTGTACTTGTCTCTAGGTCAGAGCTTAAATGCTACAAAAGCCAAACCCCATGGATTTACTGACCCATGGGGTGACGTAAACTCCTCCAAGCACAGAAGCTAGTAAATCTGCTGAAACTCTGGAGTAATTTTCAAAATAAAACATCATGATCCTCTCCTAATAATGTTTATGGTATAGGATTCTTTTGTCTAAGAGAAAGCCTGAAAATACAAAAATTACTGTTCAGGCAACCTTCATTTATTTTAGCAGGAGATGCTGCAGAAAGCACACTGCTGAGACATAGAAACATGTCCATACAGAAAAGAAATCCAAAAGGCAGGCAGTGGAGTAAATTTCTTCAAAGCCTTGCAACACATGGGAAACTGAACTGGTGGCAGTTACAAATTTTCATGTTCTCCCTTTCCCCAAAATTATTGCTACTGAGTTTGCTTAAAAATGTTTGTATAATGTTTTATGTAGCATTAGTACTGAACTGATTAGCTGTGATTAGTACTGCTCAGGCTGGGCAGGTGTATGTGTCTTTCACCTGAGGGAATGTCGAATTTTGCACTTTTTGTATGAAGTGCAGGTTGACAAGAGCTGCAGCAAAGAGGAAGTAGCAGGTGAGGGCTCACTTAAAACGAAATGTTCACACATCGTGATGATAAAGGGGTTAGTTGAGGGTAAACAGAATGGGTGCAGATAAAGGTAACAGGTAACATTTGGACCCAGAAAGACTGGCATTCACTGTGATCTGAGGATATCCACTGTTAGTATTTTCCCGCTTTATTTTCCTGGAGGTTTTTTTTGTCCTTTTCCCCCCCCCAAACTGTCTGGGACATGCTTCCATTTTCTGGAGGAAATTCTTACACAGTTACCCTCTTGCGTAAATTGTGTGTCATCTTTCGGACTTCTGTACATCTCACTGCAGATTATTACGTGTCAGGTCTTCAGTCATAACAGCTGGTACTTTGTTGTAAAAAAACCAAACTCACTGTTCACTTGTTCCTGTTGACTGACTTAGACATTGCTCTGAGGACATTGCTCTTTGGAACCTTCATACTTTGGAAGTTGATTCACGATGTTTGGCGTTTTCTGTTGGCATAATTCTCATGCATTAGTATTGTACATATCCAGAAAACAATCCCCTCAATAAACATTATTCTCTTTTTTTATTAAAAAGCATGTTTTTGTGCAAACAATTTCCTGGTTGTTTTTTTTTCTATTTGGATTTATATCAAAAGAGGAAAAAAAAAAAGACCAAAAGAAAAGGGAAAACAAGGTTGATATAATTTTCCCCAGTTGTTTTGCAGTCTACTATGATCTATGAAAATAAGAAATAAAGCTTTTCCCTTTAAATATCTATTAATTTGCTTGCTCCCTAGTCTTTCTGTGCTAGCGAATGTGGCCTGCAAAATTACAATGAGCAGGCAATATCAGATGGAAATGATAGAAAGATGGGCACAAGAGTGGCCAGCTGGCCCTATTCATGCTTGTTCACTCTCTGGCACGCAAACACGCCCCCACACCCACCCCACCCCTTCATCCTGCCAGGCCAAAAAGAAAGGGCTTGCTCCTCTTTTCACACAAAGGGAGCAAAAAAGAGCTGCAAAGGCTTTGAAGACAAAAGGGTCTGCAGGAGGACATTTTAGGAAATGCAGAGTGGAAGGGGAAAGGGAACGTGGATAAACAAGCTTTCATGGTGTCCTTCCTCATGCTGATGACTGGAAACTAGGAGAATTGTGTCAGCATTTACTCATATTCAGACTGAGACTTAACAAATATATTATGAGCAAAGAGCAATCACACTCACCCATGAAAAAACTGTTGCATAGCAAAGAGTGGGCCAGAGCCTCCCACCATTTTAAGGCTAGATATCTTTGATTGCCATTGCCTCAGAGAGGGATTTCAAGGCTGGGGAGCCGGATGCAAGAAGGAAAGATGGGGGTGGTAGAGATGCTCAAAATCTAGGGTGAAAGAACTGCTCTTTTAGGGCTGAAAACATTTTTCCAGCTAAATCATCGTGCTTTGGCAGATCCAGAAAGAGCAAAAGTAGCATTGAGTGATGCAAGCAGGAGATGTTTAGCTGTCCTGGCATCGTTTGCTACTCAGATGATCTGTGTTTTAGGAGGTGGGAGGGGAAGACAGCAGGTTCTGTTTGGCAGCATCCAACAGCTCGGCTTGGGTTCCTGGGCCAACTGCTGAGGCTGCTTGGATCTGGGAGTCATTCTGCTGCTGTTACAGTCCTGTGCATAAAAGGCTGCAGGTTCTTCAGCTCCTGCAGTGCCATCTCCCAAGTGTTTAACTGTTTCAAAGACACATTTGGAAAATATGATGCACAAAAGCATTCACATTTGCCATTAGCATCAGACTTTCCTTCTACCTGCTTTCCTTTATTTTCTATGCTGACACAGCACCAGAGCTGTGAAAAAGGAGGATGGGGAGGGAGGAACAGCAGCGAAGACTCGACACAGGAGTACAGCTGCACGACAAACTTGCCGAACAGCCTCTCCTGGGACAGATGAAACCAAGCTGTGTTTGACGTAACTAAGTAGCCATCTATGCATGACCAGATGGGTTCTTCAGTGTGTGTCGTCTGTGGGTTTGATTTTTAGGTTTGGTTTGGTTTTGTTGATTTAGGGTTGTGTTTTTTGTTGGGTTTTTTTGGGGGGATTTTTTTTGTTTGTTTGGTTTGGTTTGGTTTTTTGGGTTTTTTTGCTTTTTATTGTTACGCTTCCCTTTGGCAATGTCCCTCTGGGTTGAGAGATAATGGCAGCACTGCTACTTTTACTGGGCAAAGGCCGACTGAGTAAGTTAGTACAAGGGATCTGCCTAGAAAGTACACAAACGTGAGTCATGGTGTCACAGTGTTCTTCTTCCACGTGTATATGTTATGCTATTAATAAAGAATGATGCCTCATAGCATCAGTGTCTCCTCATGAGAGGGGGGACCAGTATCCTCATGAAGGAACTGATTGTCTCTCCACCATCCTGGGAATGAGGTGTTAAACAAACCGTGCCCATCACACCAGGTACTTTGGCTGACTCTCTGTAGGAATGTCAGTAAGGTGTAGTGATACTCAGATAAGGGGGGTTTTTTTACTTTTAATGGGATTTATAGATTAATTTCAGTTAAATGGGTTGAGTTATGCAGAGACATTTTAAATGACACCCTGATAAGAAGTTGAATTGTTTGGCACCTTCAAAGCAGGTCTATCAAGGGCATGTTAAAGGGGGCAAATCTGACACCTTCCTGTTTGGAGATTTCTTACAGATGCTTTTCCAATGTGCCAGTAAACCAGCAGAATATCTAAGCTGCATAGGAAAGGGATTTTGAAAGGTGATCCTAACCATTTTCCAAGCATGTTTCTACAGCTCTCGAAAATCCTCTGCCCAAGCAATCAGGCTGCCCTGACACTCGCACAGCTCCTGTGTGTTGGCAAAAAAACTTGTCTCTGTTTTTGTCTGCTTCATGCTGAGTTCTGGTTTACATTCAGAGGAAGAAGTATGATTTCCTGAAACAATTTTTGGTAACAATAAACTCAATTGTTTTGGTAACATGGATGTCTTTTTTGGCTCTGAATACCAGTTACATCCCCAAAATCTACATTGCCAAAATTTTTTTTATCCATATTAATTACTGCAAACTGCAGAGCAATGGCCAGGAACAAGCCAAAAGAGGGGCTGGGAAATGTTGCTCTATAGTAATTGTGCAGAAGGGTTTTTGGATTGGTGGTTGGGGTTTTTTTCCCACAAAGAGGATGGTAGAAAATCTCTTGCTTTGAGGCAGAACATAGTTCACAGTCTTTAATTAAAAATAACATTTAAAGTTTTTAGCATTATAAAGTCAATTGCTTTGGAAGAACTTGAAATTCAAGTCTCTGAATTGTTATTCTTTATATATTTTAAAAAAAGAACAACATCCCACCAATATTCTCATTGTGATTAACTAAACAGATGGTATTTATCTCCAGGTTTGCCACATTCCTCTTGCTTTTGAAACAGACATTAACACAAAAATCTAAAAGAGAGGCAGTTGGAAAGTATCCCACAAAGTACACACACAGATATAAAAGGATTAAAACAAAAATTTAAAAATAAATCTGCATTGATCAATCCGCTGCACGATTCGTTCTGAATTGGAGATGCTCAAAGGTAGCATTAACCTGGCTGTGCAGTTGTATGTTCTTGTTTGTCAGAGGTTAGAATCTGGTGGATATAAATACAGTTTAGCTTTTATTTGTCTCCCAAACAATATTTGTCAATACTGCACTGCTGTTTTTAGCAGAGCAATGGCTGAACATGTCTGCCTGAGGGCTTTATTGTTAATAAAAATGTCGGTAGGCTAAATGTTGAGTGACATTATTAGAAAGGGACTGTCCTTCCATCTGTGACTTTGATGTCAAATGAATGCAAAGCTCACTAACACGTAGCCAGGTTTCAGCTTATACTTGCAAGAAACTGTTTCTTCCTCTCTGCCCATGACGGGGGTTGTTGAATAATCTAGAGAAGGCTTTTCAAGCTGTGTATTGGAGTGCTCCCAGCCTGAATGAGCATGTGGAAAGGACTTCTGCCTCCTTGGGTGGAAGGCTGAGCCTTCTCCATTCAGCCTCTTCAGTGGGGCGGGATTAGACCAATTTGTGAGAGGCTCTATAACCTTCATCCTCCTTAAGCATAACATGCAGGGCTGTGGGAGAAGAACTATCATGTCCTTGTGGCTCTCGTTTCAAGTAATTTCTCATTTCAAAAAAATTAAAAAACACACACAAAAAACATGTACTGCTGAAGTAGGAGTCATTTGCATTTACAACCTGGTACCTGTGTTACCTCAGAGACTGTAGATGTTGTATTGCCACATCAGACTGACGTGAGGTTGCCCACAAGACCTCTTGGTGCAGTCCAGTGCTTGCTGCACCGCAAATGTCATCACTTGCTACAGCCCCGGTGGGCATTAGAAACAGCCAGATGAAAAGCTAAGGATGATACTTTCCAAGCACACAGCTGGCTGTAAAGACAGCCATCCTGTCAGGTCCAGTGGTGCCCAAGTATTTGATGTGTGATTAGTTGGACTGTGTTATTCTCTTGAAAAATATATAACCTGAGCTCATAAAAGGATTGATGTTGACTAAAAAAAAAAAAAAATAGCTATATATAATGCCACTTGGTTGCTAGCATATTAAGTATTTTGGTGAGATCTCTTCCTGAAGTGACCATATATATGTATGTTTAGATAACTTTTTAAACATATTTTTATAATAAATGAGTCAATCTTGTGCTCACTTGAAATGTAGCAGTGAGATTTTAAAAAATGCCTCGCACTATAAAAAAGGAATCATTTTCTCCTGAAGAACACAGAATTTATATAGTTGAGGGATTTCTTTATGGGGAAGACTACCTCCACTTGAAGATAACTTAACTTTCAACACCCCATGACATTAATTTCATTTTACTTCCTGTCTTAAGGTCAAAAACATTAATCAGCACTTCTATCATTAGCTCAGTTTCCTTTTCTATTAAGCGATTATGATCACTTACTATTAATGAGTCGTGAAGTTTTAATAAATTTTTGCTAGTGTGAAATTGCTAAACAGTAATTATGGCATATACTATATGGATGGTTTGTTCCACAATGTACATTTTACTTAATGTTGGTTAGAAACATCTACAAAAAACAACAGAAAATAATTAACTAGTTCCGGCTGAGGATGCAGAATGGCCTCTTTCACCACACTTATAGTCAATAAAAAGACAAAGCAGGTCATTTTTTTTGTCATTGCCGGAATTATTGTATTTCTGGACCTTGTGACTTTGCAGTTCTTCATACAAAATGGCACTACCAAGGCTGCTTACTAAATAGGAGATGAAAGAAAATATCACATCTTTTAAGAGCTATTGTTTTGACTTGTGTTATATTTCTACTGTTCTGGCATTGAAGCAACAAGGTTAAAAAACAAAAGCCAGACCGTTTCCTTTAATACAGAAGATAAATAACACAGCAAATCCCATTTTCAAAAAGTGATGTCTGAATACTGGGTTGGCTTCTCCTGTAGCTTGGCATTACTCAAAGACACATCTCAACAGCCAATGCCAGATGCTGGTTTGGTGCTTGGCTGAGGTTTCTATTGGTTAACTGACTTTTTCAAACCCTTGACAACCGGGAGCTGGACTAATGGTGACTGACAAGCTGGAAGGTAACCTGAACACAGAACATATCAAGAGGATATATTATAGAAAAGGAATTTGAAGCAATAACAGTTTCTCTACTAAGTTTCCTCTGTTCACAATTTTCTAATTTACTGACATCAGTGAAATTTGGTCAGCTGAAGCACACTGGCTTTGTTGAGCGCTATTTCTGTGGCATCACACCAATCTCACAGCAGTCAGGTACTTAAAAATATAAGATTAAATCCTTTTTAGTGTATGTTGCTATATTTATAGTTCAACACATGGAATAGAAGTTGTTTTGCCAGTTTTGAAAGCCCTGGCTGGGAAGCCATCTGGGTCAGTACTGTTCCTTTTCAGTAAATCTCATCATACTGGTGTTGAAAAATTGAAGATGGTTCCAAGAAGAGCCAAAAGGGTGATGCTAAGTGTCTGTGAAAAGCATGGCTAATAGTACACCCCTAACACTGCAATCTCATCAAAAAGCCGCTGTGTATTGTTGTGAGCACTGACGGTAGGAACTGAACAAGAAGAAGAAATCAGAAAATAAATAGAAAGTTTTCCATCCATAGACAAAGCTTTAACAAGGCTGGCTATCTGTTAAATTTAGCCCAGTTCAGAACAGAAAAATATCATATTCTTAACAGAAAAGGTGAGTAAACATAGGAACAAGTAAACAAGATTTGTACTGTGTTCTCCACCATTGAACAAAATCTTTAAAACCAGACAAGGTGTTTTTCCCAGAGAAAAGCTTTGTTCAAAGAAATGATTCAGGAAAGTCCAATACCTTTCACAGTGCCAGAGGACAGCCTCTTAATCTATTAAACCTATTTCTCTACTCTATAGTTCTGTAGTGTTTGGGGTTGCTTTTTTGAGATGCCAGAATAGAGTCTTTGCACTGTCTCTGAAGATTTTGTTGTATTCTAAAATACAAGAACAAGATACTCCTCTTCTGGTTGTTTCAGCCATGGAGCAGTCACAGCAGCTCTTGACTGACAGCAAACATGTATGTGTGGGAAGGCTGGCATTGTGCAGGTCTGCAAAATGTTTCATACCAGTTGGCTCCTGTACTGTAGAAGGATAACATCAGTATGGTGCAGTGAGAGATACTGCTTCATCCAATACCCTGTCATAGCCCTGTAGAACCCAGTGGCAGGATTCACAGCTGTATTTAAATTCAAATGTGTCAGTCTATCAGAAACTGAACAGGTTATAAAAATGGTGGATGCCCTGGATCAGTACAAAAGAATGTCTTGCATAGCCTAGGATTAAATAGAAGTAAAAATAAATGAATCAGCTTTCTATGTCTTCAGCAAAAGCTGTGGCACCATAAATAGCAGTTCTGTCCACAGTTGCACTGTACTGCTGGGACAAGGTCAAAACTTTATTGGTAGCTGAGTGACCATCTGTCTTTACAGACATTGGAGTGTCATCTCCTTGGAGAGTTATAAAGCAGTATCAGACCATACTGGAGAAGCTGCATTGCTCACCACCATTTACTGGGATGCCTGATTGTATGACTTGTACTGATCTCAGGAAGATTATTAAAACATTAATTCATATCTCTTGTCTTCATCTTCCTGGCTTGATTCTCACCACGTTCATTACTAGGTAATGTGCCGTTATAACATCTAAGTTTTACAACTCTCTGAGGATACTTTGGGTCAAAAATGAGCTTTAGATTCCAGGGCACAGGAGAAATATAATTTTTATCTGAAGAAACAACATAGTGGAGAGAGAATTATGACCAGCAAAAGTCATCATAACCAAGTATCTACTGAAAGCAATTTTGCTTTAACTGCGCCCGAAACTGACAATTCCTGAATATGTAGAAAGGCCAGTAATTGCTTTTCAGAGATTTGTGGGAAGCCACTGAATGGTGCTTTGGATACATGTAGTGTATAGGATTACTAGGAAAGCCTAGCCATGCATATAAGGACATCCAGTTCACTTAAAACATATAGTAACTCCTATAATCAAATTTGTTATATAATGATTAAGCAATCTCAAGAATTGAGAGATGAGTGGATCATTAGCCTCTTTCCCTCATTCATTAGGATTGCTAGGACTCCTTAGTAAGTGTGACTGGTGCTGTTAAAATGAAGTAGGTTCTTGCTTGATAATCGAGGTGCACAACACAACATTCATAACTGTGTAGCCATGCTCTGAAAATGCCCTTGCAGAAGTGGGCAGCCAATGCAGCTGCAGCAACATGTGAAGCTGGAATCAACTGCACAGTGACATTTTCAGCATGGTCAAGGGTTGAGCCACAAGCTTCTCCAAAACCCATCCTCAGTACCTAGGGACTGCTGAAGTTTGATCCAGTTTTCAGAGCTGTCAGTGCCTGAACAAGGGTTTAAAACACTAAAAAAAAAAAGGAGTTAAAAAAAAAGGGTTCAGGACACTTAAACTGGGCTTGGAAAATTATAACACAAAGGATGGGTGTAAGTGTAGGCACACATTTTTTAAAGCAGCAGCACAAACCTCTGGGCTGCCATAAGCAGGTCACAGGTCTGCTTTTTATCCATATGTAAAAGAAAACAATAAACACCATGGGCTTTTAATGGAAAGTTGTCACCAGCCATATTGTGACATCTGGCTAGAGGGTGACATTATTCAACCAAACAAGTGATGCTAAGGCAAAGTCAGAGCTTGTTTCAAAGCTCATTCCTCACATTTGACAAGGGTTTGTGTTGCCAACTTCATTGTTTCCTCTCTGTACCTTAGTTTCTTTCTACTATTTTTATGGCTTTGTACTCAATTACTAGATGTCAGAGTATCTCTAGGTTTAAAATAACAGTATATATAAGCTGTAAATTCACATTTTAGAACAGATTTCAAGTTATAATATTCCTACACTTACTCAGAGAAAAAGCTCCATATTTTAATCCCCTTCAGTTTCGAAACACTTTCATTCCATTAGAGCCACATAAATACAAGGCACAAAACAATAACAGGCTACAAATCAATACATTTGCACAGCCAGTTCTAAATAAATATGATCCAATTGCTGACTTGAAAAACTGAGAATAGTCCCAAGTTTCCCGAGTGAAATGCTAGTGGTGAAATAACATTCAACCGTGTGCAAGAAACTCTGACCCTCTTGTCAGGTGGTGTACTCTGTCCCAGGTATGAGAAGGGATTTACCAACAAGGAAGGCCAGTCTTCTCATAAAGTAATGAACAGTTAAAATATACCCCACTGGGAAGTGTATTCAGCATTATTGTGGACAGTGTGCTGATAAAGTGGGTTGTTAAGTGGAATGAGACACGTTCAGTTCAAATATTCAGCAGTGATTTCTCATGTAGAAAGCATTAGTCCTAGCAGGAACTTCATAAATAATACACAATAAATTCATAGTCTTCAGCTTGGAAATTGATACTGAGCATGCAGACTTAAACATACTCACTGTAATCACACACCATTGGTATTGCTGCAAGGGAGCCTCAGAAAGCTTATAGGAAGAGACGAAACAGAAGGAATGACAATCTCTACTCAGTTTGCCTTGTACATCTCACATGTGTCAGCTCTGCAGCTGGTTTTGTGATAAACAGAAGAGGATGCTTCAAAAGATCTAATTTCAAACATCTGGGGGAAAAAAACCCAAAACCACAGGAATATGAGTGCCATGTTGAACTTATAAGCAATAAAGTCCACTTGATTCAAGCCTCAAGTAACAATTTAAAGTTCAAGTAATTTTTTACCGTAATATTCCTCTCTTGGTTAGAGTTGTTGCTTTCTGATCCTACCACAAATGAAGATGCTATTGCATCAACCAAACACAAGTAACAGACACAAGCGTAGGAAGGGATACACTCGAAAGTCAAAGGAAGAGTAAGAGGAATGGCCCCTCTGGACTTCTGGGAAAGCAAGTGTAGCCTGCTCTTACATATGCAATTCAAAGTGATGCTTGCCTCTTCTTCTGTAAAAGAAATACATTCTCTTAGAAAGTAAATGTGGCCATGTTTCATACTAGTCAAAGTCTACAAGCACAAATCATAGCACAATAATTGGTGGATTTGAATTAAAAATTTGGTGTATGAAGCACGGATTATGTTCTTCTCTCCTTTGACCTTCTCTTTCTATGGAATTAATCCACCACTTTTGAGGTCCAGAGCCCATAGACAGTGATCTGTGGCATTGGGCCTCTCTCTAGTGAAGCTGACTCTACCAGACACTTCTTGCTGTGGGAAAAAAAAAAAAATAGAATAGTTTCCCAGTGTGAAAATGTTGAAATGCTCTTTGAATATTTATACATGTACCTTTACATTTGGTGGCTTCTGGCCCTACTTTTTCCTACAAAAAATACAAAGGTTTCCACTGGAAAACCCTCTCATAAGTGACCTTAGATACTCAGTTGTTTTCAGCAAAATAAAGCCCCATATCATTTTAATCTAGATGATTCTCATTTACAGTATTCATAACAGCTCATTAGTGCTAAGGCACTGAGCTTTGTAGGCTTAGCCAGCTTCCTTGAGAGGCAGGAAAATGCTGTTAAATCCATTTTATGGATGAGAACATAAAGGTTCAAACAGTCTAAATAGGAATTAAATTGAAGTTAGGACCCAGCCTCTCAGATGGTGATGTGCAGTATTTGCTCTTTACATTGCCTAGTCCCAAAGATGATTTAATTCAGTCAGCACCTTCATACTGGGCTCAAGCTCATTAAGCACATTTGCAGGCTGGATTGGAGTAGAAAAGCGCCTGTCTCCCACCTAAAGTGTATCAGGCTTCAGGGTTAGGTGGACAAACACCTCAACTCCACCCAGGTTCTTGATGGAAAGCACTGCTGGCACAGGGTGCTGTGCTGGTGCTGCATTCGTTGGCTGATTTCCATTTCTTAAAAACCTCTGCAAAATGTGGGAAACCCAGGGATCAGGCCATGCTTGGCCCAAAAAATGTTCAGATTCATGCTGTGCCCTTCAGACTTGTACAACCACGGGGCTGTAGCCAAAGCCAGAGTGAGTATGTTGCATTCCTGTGCTGAAGCTGGTTTGGAAAGCAATGCTGATTGAGATAGTTGTTGTTTCCTTGTAGCTGGTAACCTTCTAAGAATTCCTCATCTGAGGGTTTCAGAATTCACAGAAACCACGTAGAGTTTCCAATGAAATCAGGCAGAACATGTACAAGTGTTAATCAGTATTGTAAGTGTTGTACAAGCAACAGCAAGATTAGGCCCACTGCCTTTCTGCCTTCTCCTGGGAGAAAGAATTCGGATGCGTTTAAAGCCGACTGATGCCTTAATTCTTAAATTGTTTTATTTCATTTTGCATGACTACACATAAGAGATGGATTGTCTGCAGTGAATTGTGTCTCTGAGAGATTCCCAAAGTGGCTATATCCTACAGAAGATGCAGTTAAAGCGTATTCTAAAATGATAGTCCAGACAAAGAGCATAACTGTCTTTGGTGCATACTACAACCACTTTAGGAAAATTATCTGGTAGCACATAACTCATGCTACATGACAGCATTTTGAAAAGGACAAGATAAAAGGTTAACTCATGAAAATCCATTATTAGCAGCCCTTTTTTTGACTCCTCTGAGAGTCTGACCCAGTGACAGAGTAGGTACTATCCTTTCTTCTAAGCTTCATATATCAGAGACTCTCTTTGTTTATTCTTACCTTCTAAATACAGTGGAATAAATCTGACCCTATCTATCTCAATAATAATTTGAAAATTTTGGCTCTATGTCTATGATCTTTGTGGAGAAATTGTCCCGTTTCTAGTAATCATTTTTACAACACTGGGATAATTTGCACTGTGAACAAGTATGAGCACCATCTTTAGCAGTGGAGCAGAGCAGAGGTGTAGCAGCATGACCAAACCATCCACATAATTCTACAGAAAACAATGCATTGCAATTCTGAGAAGTTCTCAAAGGTCTGTAAGATTCATAAGATCTTGAATCTTCACAATCCCTCTCCTCTTCAACACAGAAGGTTATTAGAACAATTTCCCTTCTGTTCATGTAATGAAACCACTCATCAGGAATAGTTAATTACAAATCCACTCTTTGAATTCTCAATTTGGAAAAAGAAAGGAACTCCAGGTAGTTTAGCACTCTCAGGAAATGAGGCGAGAGGAAAGGACTACAGGCACGATATGGAAATGCATTGTTAAAGGACCTGTGGGACAAATGAAGTTATCAGCCCAAAGAGAAGGGAAGAATCAGTGAGCAAACTTCAGATTGAAGATGATTTTGGCTCAGGTTTGAGACATCTTAAATGCCTCTAAACTTCAGAGGTTAGGCATTCAAAGCTAGCTGAAAGCCAGATCTTCTAGACAACTCTTAAGTCATTAGTCAGTTCTGAGAAACAAGCCTGCTTCTGCTCTCTTCAGCCTGTTTTTATTCCTGGTCTTTAAGTCTGTCGTTTGTGAGAATGCAGCTGGGTGTTATGCACAGTGTTTGTTAGAAAACTGAGCAATTTTTCTGCACAAGGAAAGCATGGATACATACATTTTCAAATAGATTCTGGAAGTTACTCCATCCACAATAGTCAAATCAAGCCTAAAGCCCAGGATTAGACATAAGTGACAAAAAGTTCTGTCTACCCTTGCTAATAGAAATAAGGAGACAAATAGGCATGAAAATCTATATAATTTGGAAGATATTAAATGCTTTCTTAAAATTTACAACTAAGAAAGATGAAAATAATGCAAAGAGAAGCAGAAACAGGAGGTTTTTAGTGGGCTTATCTCTACAATTTCTGTGAAGATTAAATTTAGCAATATTCTCTGTGTGAAATTACTTCCTTCCTCTCTGTGCTAGTAATTTTCATAGCATGTATCCCCAGGTATGGTGCTTTTTTTTTCCTGATGAAACAGGTGCTTGCTGGCCTTGGCCAATCTGTTGATCAATAGGTGTATCCTTAGCAGTTCACGGACATTACCCTCTTGTTCTGCATGGAAACTGAGGTTCCAGTATTTAGCCACTCATTCTGATTCAAAGCAGTTCCAAACCTCAACAAATTTACCTATGGATAAAGAACAAATGGATCTAAAAAATGTGACCTTCATATATCAAAACAGCTACCATCTGGAGACCATAAATGCTGTGATTCTACCTAGCATAAACTTTTGCACAAGCATGCAAATTGAAGTCAATTTTGGTAACTCAGGTGTAATGAGGTTCAACAATATTTTAGTAAGACCATTGGTAAAATTACAGCTTACAAGCCAGAAAGTGAGCCACCATCCCCATCCACCCTCTAAAGAAGAATAAAAGGAAAAATAAAAACTCGTAAAAAACCATCTCATAATTTTTCTTGTTTGACTCCCCTGACTTTGATTTCTCAATGATCTGTGTGCAATGCCCCATTCTTTTTTGCAGTGTGTCACATGTGTCCAGAAGTTCTATATGTCCTAGCGGTGCCTCCAACTCCTAGATACTGTGAGATGAATATTTGAATTAGCACAGTTATTCTCCCAAGGAGTGCTATACCATGAAAAGCCTTAAGAATTCTCTATGCACACAAACTCTTAGGAAAGCATATACACTTGTTCCCATGCAGCTAGAAGGATGACATCAGGCTGCATGCAGTGAGACCTGGATCATTGCACTGCATCCTGGCACAGCAGCAAGCCCAGCCTCAGTGGTTTCTGCTCCCCATCTAACCCCTGGGTTCGATACGCCTCACTTGATTGCTTGTGGAGCTGTAACCTGGATTCCTGAAATGAACAGTCTGAAAATAATGTTAATAATAAACTGTTGTATCAACACAGCTGAGGGGAGATGAACTGCAAGGAGTTGAGATTTGGCCAGAGGAAAACCTGCCTTTGACCAGCTTTGCTGCTGAAACCCACACATCTCTGATTGCTCCTCTCAGTTACAGCAGGGGTGTGAGCAAAGTAGCATTGACAGAATATTAAGAATTTGGTTCATGGGGACATTTAAACCTTTTATTTGTGTTACTGCTGTGAATTAAATGGCACACTGCTTTCTGCTACATTTTCATACAGTACCTTCGAGGACAACTGCGAAGGCAGTGCCAGATCAGCCAGTGAGTGCTCTCTGTAGTCCAATGCCTTGTTGTAAACACTGGACAGAGACTCTTTTCTAAAGAGAGTCCTTATAGCCCAAAGATGCAGTTAAAAATGAACCTCCTACCATCTTCAGTGATCTGCTGAAGGTGACTTAGGATTATCACATATACTTTCACTTTACAGATGGGCTCATAGGCAGTTTGCTCTTTTAAAATCATGGTTTTTAATTGATATGAAGAATATAAATCAAAAAAAAAAGAAGAAAAAAGTGGAAAGAAAAACATCAGTAGCAGAGGCCAGATAAAATGCTGATCTTGAAGCTCAGGTACACTCTTACATATTTGCATTCTTGTCATTATGCTATGGCTGTGTTTGCATCCACATCTGACACCAAGGCTTGAAGAGCTGACAAATAGACTAGAAAAAGAAGAAGAAATACACTTACCCTTATTTTACAGATAGAGATCTAAGACAGAGAGAAACGAGAGACCTACCTCAGGTCATACAGGGAGTCAATAACAGGAATTGAACAAAGATTGTCTGAATCTTTCCCAGTACACTAATATCTTGACCTTTATACCAAGGCATTTCCACTTCCATAGAAAAGAGCTATATAGATAGCTGAGGGAAAGCAGTATACAGACAATTAATTATGTTTTACCTACCATTTCTTTCCTTCTCCCCAGTTACCTCCTGGCTGTACAGCCTGAATCATGAATTCTTGAAGAATTTTCTTCATTCAGGGAATCTATACATAGATGATAAATAGAAGCTGGAGGAAAAAATACTGAGATGATAGAGTAGGTGGAGGAGGTTTTCTATGTTACCAATGTATTTCAATATACTTCTCCCTGAGCTTTGTGCAACTACTATAAAGAAAGAGAGAAAAACCCCTGAATATTTGGCTTTTTACTCTAAATAACAACTGCAGAGGGCAGGTGCTGAAGAGTGAGAGAATATCTCAGGTCCTTAAGAATGACTGATAAAGAGTTTTGTAAAAAATAACAGGAGAAGTAAGACCCTCTGCTTCATTTCTTTCCCTGAGAACTTCCAGACATTCCCCAGAAGGTGCAAAAGGCAGCAAGAGACATTGGCAGTGGTGACAACAAGAGACACTGGCAGTGGTGACAACAGTGGTTGAGGGGGAAAATGAGGATTTTTTTTTTAAGACACTGATGGGATTTAGCAGCATAAGTCCCACTGAGAGGTATTACATTCCTGAAACGCCACCCCACAATTAACATCTGGAACGGCAGATTTTGTGCATTATCCTTCATAACTGCAAGTGATGTTGGATTAGATTTAGTATTTTATTACACTAGGAGGTTTTTTTACTTGTGCTGGTAACTAAGTTCTGCTCTCTCATCTCTTCAAAGTCCTCATGTTTCTAAGGGCTCTTGGGCATAGGGTTTCTGTGACTTGAACTGTACTCTCACCAGAAACTTGCATTTCCAGCCGTCCTCCATATTCTCTCTCCCTGATCATATCATCTCACCAGTGTGTCCTCAAAAGACACTGAACTGAATAACAACATACTTAGCCCACAGCGCTTGGTATGCTGAATTGTGTTGGGTGTTGCTTTTTGATTTACAACTTTGTATAGAGAAATTCAGCATGATTTTTAGCCTGCACAATCTCTTTGTGTACTCCCCCTTGTGTGGATGGAAACCAGGAGATACACAAAGGCAACTATAAGTGTCACTGGTTTCAATAGCTTGTTAAAAAGTTTATGCCTGCACAAAGGCACACGTGCAAACTGTACTATCTGCTTCTTATATAAAGCACATTTGGGAACACAGTATTATTGTAACAGAAGAATGGCTGCTTAGTCAGTGTCTTGCCCTTCCCATAGGGAGCCACGTCTCCTTCCTGCCAGCAGTCATCTGTACGGTGGAGGAAGCTTTGAACAGCTACAACTGAGACACTGATCCCGCTAATCCTGCTAATCCCATGCCCTGGTGTGCTCCATTAGCCTGTGAAAAGCAGACGTGAACTTCCACAACTAGTGACGCTCTGAGCTTCAGAGAGGTGGCTCACACATTTCCCCAGACCCAGCCTGGGGAGCAGCAGATGTTACAGCCAAAGGAGCTACACAGCCATTCAGCCAATCCATGAAAAAGCTCCTTGGAGACCCAAGGAAGATGGTCTGGTTTGCACCCACACACCAAAAGTCACTGTTGATCTCTGTTACAGCTACAGGTTTACATGGGAGAAACTTGTATGTTATGACACAGTTAAGAGCCAGCACAGTCACTGGAATAAGTATCTACCGATGCACAGATCTGCCCTTCGCTTTAGTCCCACTGGTTTCAGCAATAGCTTTTGCATGGAGACACATAGCCAGCGTGGAGCAGGTACAGTGGCTACAGTATAGGAATGAGAAAAACATTTTCACTTCTCTTTCGCCTCTCAGTCGGCCTTGATAAACACAAATATGTAGTACCTTGGCACACAAATACTGGGGGCTTTCAGTTAAAGATGGCAAGATCCATGTGGGAATTGTAAATGAAAGAATCATCCTACAAAAACTTGTAGGTAGATAAAAAAAGTGGAAAGATACTGTGTGTGGATGCATGTGTGGATATCTGAGAAAAGCCACATTCTTCGTACTGATAAACTTTAAAATATGATTTACTCTGTGCGGGCAGCAGTCTCAGACATCAAAGCTTCAGACTTAGTGCAGTGTCAAAAAAGCATGAAGCTTTAAGACTCGACCAAGCATCAACACCAAGCTGAAGCAGAAGCTTTTACTCTTGAGACCGCTGACTGAATGGATTAGATTAAAAAAAACCCAAACAAAAAACCAACCAACAAACCTGCAGCTCTCTAGAACTCCTGGTAGAAAAATAAATTACTAAATATATGTTTGCTCAAGTATGTCTTTATTTATCCTGCCGCATTCTACACATAATGCTTAAACTCACTGCATTTTAAGTGGAGGCTAAAACCAGCTGTTTACAGACTAGTCAATGAATCAGTGATTACAAATGCATCCAGTGGAAGAGA
Organism: Serilophus lunatus; assembly: GCA_013399895.1. Taxonomy (NCBI): domain Eukaryota; kingdom Metazoa; phylum Chordata; class Aves; order Passeriformes; family Eurylaimidae; genus Serilophus; species Serilophus lunatus. The sequence goes on from VXBA01005019.1 coordinate 3,043,820, forward strand.
AAAAGGGTTGATTTTAATCAGAGAAATGAAACAAAAATCAAGGTAATACTATATTAGGTATTTTCTCTTGTGCTGGAGTTGACCTGGAGCTATGTAGCAAGGTACAGCTCTTTCCTCTGTGTGTGCATTTTTACAGAGGCAGTGATGACCCACCCAGGGTTATTGTACCAGATGTGTGATCAGGAATAGATCCAACAGCTGGGCAGAGAGAGAAAGTGTGCTGCTTCCAGTGCTGTGGTACATCTTGGTAACTCAAGGACTACAGATTGCTTAGGCCTTTCTGTCCAGATAGTAGAGTTGTGCCAAACTCCTGTGGTGCCAAAAGATGTGCTGAACTCTGTATTGGTTGGAAAAACTCATTCAGTGTGGAACATACAGATCTAAGCAGGGAAAAAAATCTAGAAGTTTTATCATTTCTCTTTTATATGCCAAAATCAAATCATGGCAGAGCTCCTAAAAGGTTATTTAAGGCCTTTATCTTAATTTTAGTGGGAGTTAGTTACATATCTCAGTGGCTCACAGAAACTGTACCAGATACCCATCTGAGCCTTTCACACAGTCTTTAAGAGATGGGAAATGACTACAAAATTATGCCTTGTGGGATTAGGGTCATATATTCTCCTTAAAGCCAAGTTGTTTCATCCTTGGATTTTGCCATGGAGAAAATGCTTGAGGAGGACACAACTGGACAGTTCAGTATTTTGAATTTGTGACACTGTCTTCTCCTGTTTCTGTTGAAAAAGGCATGAAGTCAGTTTTATCTGACTTGTATGAGAAGGTGACTGAACTGCTAATGGGGGACACTGCCTTGCTTTCAACATCATACTCATATTTACAAACAGCCCACACCAGCTGTTGGGCTGCAGGGGAAATGGTAGTTGGCATTAACAGTGCTCGTGCAGCTTCTCTACAGGTCTACTTGGAGAGGAATTAGTTATTCAGACTGGAACCAGGCTCCTAGTATTCTGCACAGAAAAGGATCTCTTTTCTTCCATTAAGATTTTACAGACCAATGCCATATTAAGGTATATTGGTTACTCTTTCCCACAGTTTCATTCCCCTATCTATCCACAGATATCAACCTCTCTCTGTGTACTCTTGTGGCAAATTTGTACACTTCAGAGCTTATCACCTCAGCCTGCTTATTGCAAATCGGCAAAAAGAAAAAAAAAGGCAAACAACAAGAGTTGTTTTGTTACAATGCAAAAGAAAACTGAATCTCTTCTTGTTGGTATGTAAGCCCTGTTGCTGTCAAACAGGATGGAAGGGAAAACAAAGAAAAAATGAATTATACAAGAAAGGTCCCAGGTACGAGGCTGACAGTCTGCAAAACTCCATCTCTTCTGCCACTTATTAACACTAAGACCACTTAAGAGGCACTGCATTGTTATTTCTGTAGCAGGGCAGCAAACCAAGTTTAGTGACATGGATCAAGTTGTCAATAGGGCTACAGACCTTCAGGAGGACTTTAATTGGGTGAGAACATATCTCAGGAGGGGGTGGAGGCTGAGTTCCTTTTATTAGCAGATATGTTCCTAGGCATGGTAGCTTTTGAGAAGGAAAAAACTTTTATTCCTTTTGTCTCTTTTATCATAAAAAATCACAAACTGCTCAGCTCTGCAATAAGAGAGTGCCTTTTGTGTCATTTATATTACCCTACTGTGCTCTTATTATTAACAGTCATATGCTTAAGAACGGCACTTGGAAAAACACGTTCTTTAGAGCTTGAAAATGTTCCCTGGAACACTTTCTTCCTTTGCTGCCATCCCAGAATCCCAGTCAACAAGTGGATTTTGTATTCAGGCTCTCCCCTCCACCCACCCAGTCACTTTTGTGAAATATAATTCCTACTCAGGTTCCAAAACAAGACCAAAAAAACCCTATTGAAAAACAGCTTGAGACACTACTCCCTCCTGGAAATGCCTTCCAAGACCCTTAGGGTGTCTGGAGATTGGAGAAATTACAGGGGGAGAGACAGGAAAAGCGAATGCCTTTTATGAAGGAATGATGAATCAGAGAGATAGTTAAGGACAAACCTGTCCCAACATGCAAATGTACCTCAGTAGACTGAAGTCCCTTGTCTCTGCGAAAGGTGTGGGAATTATGTCAATCCTAACTCTCTTTCAGGAGAAGAGGATCTTGCCTGAGCATGCAGGCTATTTGAGTTCACAGATTCCATGCAGCTGAGGAGTATCAGTTATCATAAGCTCTAGACCAGAGACTAGAGCAGACATCAGACAGTGTCCTGCTACATGACATACCATAGTAAATGTCTCTTCTCTGCTTTCTTTATTTTTTTTTCACACTAAGTTAAATTATTTCCATCCATGAAAAGTGCAGGACTACCTGAGCATCATGAGACAGACCAAATCTGGGAAATCTACCCTATCCCAAGAAATAGGTGGGAAGAAGGGTCAGAACCAGCTAGTGATGATCTCTACATATTTAAGACACAAACAATAACAATGGAAAGTTTTACAATACCTTTCTGCAAAGTAATCATGAATGTAACTGTTTTGTTCAGTAAAACAGTGCAGTTCTGTTGTGGATCACTCTGTGCAGCAGTTTTGGTGCATGATAGCTCAGGAGCTTTTGGAGTCAGCTAAGCCTAAAGCTGCAGTCCAGGCACAGACCAAACATGCCCACCATGATGAGGATGTGATGGTATAGAATGACAAGCAGGCCTTTGGAGAGCTTTTAACAGCATGCCTGGTAGGGAATTCCAATCTAGGGATCTATACAGACAGCATTCAAAGCAAAGCCTTCAAGCTGCATACTGTGTAGGTGTAGAGGTCTTGGCTCACCTGACACCATCTGAGTCTGCCTGGTAGATCCTCTGATTAATGTGCCCTAAGATGCCATATAATTACAATAGATAAGGCCACAGCACATCTCTTGTGGCAGAAAGGAAGCCTGAAAAAGGACTGGAGTACTATATACTTTCCATGAGGGTTTTTTCAGACTACGGATACGGAAGTCAGATGCTTCCTTTTGCCACCCAGGAACAGTGGGTCTTGCTATGGTCTCCTTAGAAGCTTGATTGAATTTCTAGTCTGCCAGAAAATATCTGAAAGTAAGATGGGCTAACACAACTGCAGAGAAAACAGGGAATGAGGAAAGGATTGATGTCTTGGGGATCTTTCTTCTGCTACTGTCCGTCTCTCACAGAGAGCTTCATTGCAAATGATTCTTAATTTCCCAGATGTACACTCATTTCCCCTGAGTGTGTCTTTTCGAGATTCAGATGATACAAGCTCCCATATATCTCTGGGTAACATTTTGCCCTTTTTAGAAAGGACTTTGGACATGCAGCTCTGAACTTAAAATTGCATGCAACTGATCAGTGTTCATGGTTAAATATAATCAAATAAGACATTTCTCCTCTGATTAATTTAAAATGCATTGTCAAAGGTGGTACAGATAATATCAAATTCATATTGCAAGGCAAAGGAGGCAGCACAATGTCTCTATACTTTTCAGCTGCCTGGTTTGATGAGACAGTAAGGATTGCTCCATGCTCAGTAGGGAGGGGCGTCTCTCACATACACATTAAAAAAGGAGGCGGTATTCTTCGTGGTTCACCAATAGGGGACAGCCTTTTGCATATTTGTCAGATTAACATATTCTCAGATGGCATTTTCTGGAGGGAATAAAGTGTCTCAAGTTGTTTTTCAAGCTTCTGTGCACTGTCTGAACAGATAGTTATAAAATTGCATTGCTAATACTTACAGTGGAGAGACTTTCTATTCTATGCTACAGTGAAAGCATTCAAGACATACTACACGTACTCACTGTCCATAAAGGTAGAGAACAGCTTTCTCTGTCCTAAGCAGAATGCCATGCAGTTAAATGATGGGGCAGAACCAGAGAATATTTCATGTGATGGAGGAGCCAAACTTCATTGTGAAAGCACATGCCAGCTCACCTCAGCCGAACTGGTTATGGAGCGCTTTACTTACAGCACATCAGCAATATGTCTGCTCCAGCTCTTCTAGAAATTTTCAAATCACCATCTCTGTCCCTCTCTCAGCTTATCTTTACTGTTTCCTTCTTTCTTCCCCCAAAAACTGCTTCCCAGCCTTTTCACAAGAATTATAGTTCTGTCCTCAGAGAAACAGAAACATTTCAGTCTCTCTAAAACCATCCCTTCTCTCCTTGCTGCTTTTCCCTTTCATCCCATCCTATTGGCATTTATGAAGAGGGGAAAAAGGCTCTAAAGTGTTGATATTGAAACACGTATACTTTGGTACGTGCATTTCATACCTTTTATCTTGGTGACATAGTCTAGTCTAGTTGAGGTTCTAGGGTAAGGGTTGGACTAGATGATCTTGGAGGTCTCTTCCAACCTAGTGATTCTGTGATTCTGTGATCTGTCCCAAACTCATAAATTAACAGGATTACAAAGGTATACTATTTACCAGATCAAGCTACTCAAAGGACAATTTCTCCTTCCCCCTTCCTTCAGCAATGTAGATATGTCTGAACTTCCCATTTGTCATTCCTTGGTAACATGGCTCTTTCATTATAATCATCAGTTTCTATTTCTAAGTCAGTTTGTTCTGGCTGGGAGCTGCTTACAGGCTCAAGGTGAATATAAAGGGACAAGGTTTATTTCTTCAGTTTAGTATATGTTTTTATGAAACTTATATGTCAGTAACAGTTGTTGCTTTGACTGATTAGACTCTCTCTAAGTAAAATGATTAAATATGAATAACACAGGATATTTATTTAGGCTTAATCTCCTTCTCTCAATCCTCAAGACATTATCTGTAGAGGGTTGCTAATGCAGAAAATGTTGCTCCTATCACCCCGATAGCAGTGTGAGCTATCCTATGTAAAATTTGATGGATATACTTTCTCACAGTGAGGTGGGAGGTGGGCAGAAGGCAGGGTTTTCAAAGAGCAGATTTGAAACTGCATGCATCAGAGTTGTCAGCTAACTGCATATCAGATTTACTAACAAGCCTTAGCGGGGCAGAGATTTCTAGTTTATCACTGTCTTACACTGGAAGAAATGCTTAAAATACATGAATTGGGCTATTTTAGGTAAGACCTGCAAATTAGTCTCCATCTTGTTGCATCCCCTAGATCTTTACAGTGAAAACACCTGCAGTGACTGAGGTTGAATTAAGGCTGCTTGCTTCAGATCTGCAAATAGGTTCCTATAGTTCAGACCTACCTTAACTTCATAATAAAAAATGCCCTATATTTTGAATAATAAATATCCACATCCATGATAGATGTCTACTCCATTTTTTGATGTAGTTTAGTTCAGCAGCTACCATTTCATTTCTCAGTCAGACTAAAGTCTTTACAGGTCTTTCTGCCTAAAGGCGTCTTATAGCAGGGTGAAAACTGTTACCCAGAAAATTCCTTCTGGCCAGAAGTTTTGTCCTGTCTGTAAAAAGCTGATTTCATGGCTTCTCACTGACTCTCCTTCATCAGAAACCTGGGGCTGACTGGTGTGCATTTAGGGTTTTGCAGACACTTGCTTCCTTCGAGACCCCAGACATATTCATCAGAATGTGCACTTATTCTGCACTGATAGACAAACAGGAAAGATGGCCCCAAACACCCCAAATGCCTTATATTAGTGTTTCATTTCTTCTCTCGAGGATATTAGATAAGACTCAGGCTCTAAGTACAAGCACAAGTGCCAGATTTCCTGTTCCTTCTCACTGCATTTCAGCAGCAGAGCTCAGTGTTTGATGTCTTGTTGAGTGATTGAAGGCAGAAACAGTGTGGTCACCCTCATGTTATTTAATGCTGTTTTTTCTCAGTTTAGCAATTAGCACAGTCACTGAGCTGTTTTACAGCAGGTGTTACTATTCTGAATTGTTCTACAGCTGTGCAGGATCAGAGTCACAAAGGGAGCCCAGTGCGAAGATCTGCCACATTGTCCCTTTAACTTGGCTTTGGTTGATGTTAATAGTTCTGACTGTGGCCATTAACTCTCTTTCTGTATAAGATTTTTTATTTCTTGCAGCATTTCTGAGAGCTTTGTTCCAGACTAGCAAGCCATGACAGTGAGACAGGGAAGATAACATTGATGGAATATAGCCAAGGCTGTGGCACTCTCCTGCAGAAATATGTTAGCCAAGAAAGGAAAGATCACCCACTGTTTCAGTTATCATTATTGCTAGTGTACTTAACAGCCCTTAAGGATGTGTTGCTTATTTTTAAAAATCTAAATAGACTGCATAGCTAGTGAGCTTTAAGAACTATATTTTCCAAGTATAGTTTTCCAAGTATATTCTTGGGAAGCATTAACAGAGGACTCAATAAGGAGAAAACGAGTCAAAACCTAAGCCATCAGATGAGAAGAGCAACAAAAACCTCCTCCCTCCTCCCAAAAATATTATAGCAATACTTGTTTCCACGTTTCTCAAGTTTCAAGCTTTTTCCTTGAATTAAGGTTTTGTATCAGTAGCTCTATCTCAAGTTGGTGTAAACTTTCAAAGCCAACAGTGGTAGATACGACATCCCAATAGCTTTGGCAAAGAGCTTTCCAGAGCAGTTGTTGCTGCTTGTCTCTCTATTCTCTTGCAACTAGGGCTCCAAAACATAACACACTCTACAGTCTATGGTGAAAGGAAGGAGGGAGCAGAATGCAGTGCTAAGGGTAGAAAAAGTGGAAGGGGAAGGAGAAGAAAACAGCATCTACAGTTACAAAAGGTCAAGGCAAGTGGGAAAGGCCTGATTTGACATGACCAGCAAACAGGCAGGATAAAGAAAACCCACTAAAGTTACATAAGACAGTTTGAAGCGGCGAGTATGTGAGAACAGCCATGAACGACTGCTCTAATTGTTTTATTTTGTCAACATAACAATGAACACATATTTTACCCACTTAAACGGCACTGTTAAGATTTGGCAGAATTCTGGCCCTTCCTCAATTAACCCTATCAGGAAATATGCATTCCAACAGCAGCTTCAAAGGTATGGTTTTTCCACTCTATAAACCTCTATTAAGCTTGTACAGATCATAAAACTGTAAACCTGACAACCTGATGATAGTTCATTTTTCTCTTTCCCCTATCCCTTAGCCACTATTCCTTTGCCCCTCTGTTATTCCATTTGACATGACAGGCTTCTCATACTTCAAGGCCTGATTTATTTTTAAAGATAGTCTGTTTTCCTAAACATCTTGAAAAGTTAGCAAAGCTCAAAGTCTGTAGCTGCAACTCAGACAGAAAGTGTCTCTTTGCAGTCTGTATTCTCATGCAGTTTGTGAGACAGCTCTCACTGAGAAACAATTTCTTTAAATCTGAACAGTAATGCAGATAAAAAAGGGTTGAAGTTTTTCTGGGACTGGTGTAAATTTCTCGCAGCAGTGAGGTAGAGTGTAAATCAGAAATTTGAGGGATAAATGTTCTTTGATTTAGGAAGGCGATTCTTGTTACTGCTGCATTCCACTGTTTCTCCTGCAGATTAGTTAACACTGAGACTCATGCTTTCCTTGGGCATAACTTGTCACAGAGGATATGGAGCCTATCGTTTCTCCTCACTGTAAGGACAGATGTTTGCTCTGACTGGCAGATCTAAAGAATGAATTATTTTTCTTTCTGCTGAGATAGATATACTCTCTAGATAAATTTGAGCATGATCAACCGATATCTTCTTTACAAGACTGACACAGAACTTGAAAAATGATGTACATGTCCCCTGGCAGGAACATCCTCTCTACAAAGCAGTGACATAGATCAGGAAAAAAAAAAGATCTATGCTCCTTGCCCATTTCATCATTTTATTCTGTGCTGTACACCTTTATCAAGGCAATCATAAGATGAAGGCATGAGACAAAGTAAAAGTATGGTATATTGCCAAATAGTTTCTAATAGTATTTTTGGCTTATCCCTTGTTCATTATTCCTTAGGAGGAACTTTTTCCCTTGGCAGCTAGATGTCAAGTGTTACTTCCAGGCTGTGCAGGGAATTAAGACTTTTGTTCATAACCTCTTCTTACCTCCAGAGATTTAGGGCATCTCATCATATTTCTTTCATAGCAGAAGAACTAGAGGAGGACAGAGTGGGCTGAATCCTGCTATGCTACCTGTGAGCCAGGAGACCTTGCCAGAGCCTCACAGCCTGCACTGGTTCTGCTCCTGAAGAGATGTAATCAGCTGTAGTAGGAACTAACCCAAGGGCACCTCCATAATCACCATCCTCCATTGAAGAGGAGGTGGCCAAGACATTACATGGGAAATGTCACTTGAGCCACTCAAGCTCCAGCACCTCCTTCCAGCCTAAATCAGATGGAACTTCTTCCTCCTATCACTAAGTGAAGCAAGGAGAGGTTATGAATGAAATTTAAAAAAACAAGACATGACAAAAACTTCACAGAATCTCCTCAAGGCTATGACAGTGGATAAAATTATAAATCTTAAAAACAAGGACAGAGAGAGAGAGAGAGAGGAAAACCCAGTCAGATAGTGGACCAATAATGGACTGGTAATTCACATGTCTAAAAAATATGTATCATCTTGTCATTCAGTGCCCATTTTCCTTTTTCTCTGGACTTCTAACGACTTGCCAGATGGAGCATCCACTGTGCAAGCAACTATGTGTGCAGCTAGAGTTCCTTTGAAATGTCATTTGAATCTTTTTTAATAATGGCTTAATTTCTTGTCTGCATTATGCTAGCCCTAATTCTATCCTAAATGACATGGAAAAGACTTCCTAGCCTTCAGACACAGAACTCTATTTAAATTGAGTTTAATACTTTATTATGAACAGTGCTTAACTGGTACCCATGTTCTTCTGCTGCTTGAAGCAACAGCTAACATGAATCTTCCTGCGTTTTAAACAGTTTTAAACTTAGCTTATTATTGTGATACATAACAGGTGAGGCATGGGATATAGTACTTGCATTGTCTGGATATAGCTGTGATCAAAATCCTCAAAATCTTATCTAGCTATTGAAATCCTCCATGCCAAATGTGGAACCCCATGTCTGATAGACCAGGGGAGCACTCAGTTCAGTGGAAGCAATATCCTCCTCCTCTACACCTGTAGGTAGCTCTGCAGTGGGGCATATCCCAAGAGGAGATGGAGAGCTCTCTCAGGCAGTTCTGGTGCCTGCTAGGCATTCCCACCAGGAAGATTTCATCCATCTGAAGCACCCTCAAGAACCTGCTTGTCTGCAGCCTTCTTACCTTGGTGGCCAATGAAGGGGAAATCAGGCACTCAAGAGACATATGAAAGGATGAAGAGGGTGTATTGATCTCCCTGAGCTGCCAGGAGAGTTATTGATACGAATCAACCCCACAAGAGCTTTTGAAGCAACTTGTTCTCTGACAGGGTGTGTATACCCTGAAATCTCTATGGCCTAAGTGGTTAAATTACATCAGTCAACTCAAAGATTTGAGGATATGGTGCTATTATGATTTATGTGACATTTCCTACATTTCATACCCTTGATATTATATAAGAAGAAGTCTTGGAAACTATCTCTTGCAAAGCTTCATTGTGGAGAAGTGATAGAATAATAGAATTACAGAATCATGGAATCGTTAAAATTGGAAAAGACTTCCAAGATCATCGAGTCCAACCTTTGACTAAATACCACATCAACTAAACTGTGGCACTACATGCCATGTCAAGTCATTTCTTGAAAACTCACTCCACCACCTCCCTGGGCATCCTGTTCCAATGCTTAACCACCCTTCCAGTGAAGAAATTCTTCCTAATGTCCCACCTGAACCTTCCTTAGTGCATCTTGAGGCTATGTCTCCCATCCTGTCACTGTTTGTCCGGGAGAAGTGATCAAACCCCATCCGGCTACAACCTCCTTTCAGGAAGTTGTAGAGAGAGAGAAGGTCCCCCCCCTGAACCACCCTTTCTCCAGTCTGAACATCCCTCACTCCCTCAGCCACTCATCATGCAACTTACCCTCCAGAACCTTCCCCAGCTTTGATCCCCTTCTCTGGACTCGCTCCAGCACCTCAATATCCTTCTTGACTTGAGGGTCTCAGAACTGAGCACAGGACTCAAGAAGTGCCAAGTACAGGGGAAAAACAGCTTCCCTGATTCTGCTGGACACACTATTTCTGACACAGCCAGGATGCCATTGGCCTTCTTGGCACCCAGACACACGCTGGCTCACGTTCAGCTGCTGTCACCAGCACCACCAGGTCCTTTTCCTCTGAGCTACTTTCCAGCCACTTTTTCCCCAGCCTTGAGCACGACACGGAGTTGCTGTCACACAAGCGCAGGACCCGACACTGGGTCTTGTTGAACCCCATACAAGTGGCCTTGGCCCTTTGGTCTAGCCTGTCCAGATCCCTATGTACAACCCTGCTGCCCTCCAACAGATCAACACTCCCACCCTATCTGTGTTGTCTGCAAACTTACTGAGGGCGCACTCAATACCTAGATTATCGATAAAGATGTTAAACAGGACTGGCCTCGATACTGAGCCCTAGAGAACACCCCTAGTGACTGGCTGCTAACTGGGTATAGTATTATTCACCCCCACCCTCTGGGCCTGGCCTTACAGACAGGCTTTAACTCAGTTAAGAGTCCACCTTTCCAAGCCACAGACTGACAGCCAGTGGAGAGGGGTGATGCAGCAATATCACAACAGCTTCCACAGTTAAAATAGTCCCACAGAAGCAATGGGCTATCACCAAAACTCTGATTTAACAACTCTCTCTTGTTATTTGGTCATAATTTCCATTCACTGTGCTCTATTTCAATTCAGATTGTAAATACTTCTAAACATAAACTGTCTTTATTTGTTTCTAACACTCACTGGGTGCCCAGCACTAATGATCACCACAGCCACTAATGACTCAGAGGATTCTGAGTACTGGCTGTAACTTAAAAGAACCTCAAATATCTCAAAGTATGGAAATTCATAGTTGGGGCTTTCAAAATATTAATTAATATGTACCCCACTGCTAACCCCTAACTTCCCATCTTTGTTCCATTTACACTTACTTTTTCAGATGTGTTTATTCTTTATAATAAGTTACTTTTCTTTGGTTGTGTTGGAATGCTGCAGCAATACACCAAGGATATATTCCACACAGAAAAGCCACCGTAGTTGTACCAATTATTTGTGCACCACAGAGCTTTCTTTTATAATTGACTTCATACATTCATGTCTTCAATGCTAAGTGCATAGCTTCATCACCACACTAAGCTTTGTGCTGTTCAGAAAGCAAGTACAATAATTTCCTGATCTGGGCCTGGGTGGTTTATTTATGCAGACATACTGAGTCCTAAAAGCTAATGACATTTGTGTAATTGGTGGCCCATGCAGAGGGAGCATTAGAGTTGTTGGAGCACAGTCTCTGTCTCGCTTACTATTTGCTGGACTTCCCAACATAACCTATTGACTCCAGTTCTCCCTCCTCCATGACTAGGGAGCCTCAGGAATTGCTCCAATATCTCCCTTTCATTCTGTTCTGTACAAAGTCTGAACGGGAAAGGAAGGCTTGCCGAGCCCACTACTTTCCTGATTGTGAATGTGTAGTATATAGCACCTATTTTTCTTTGTTCTGTGTCTGGCCATAAAGAAAATTAGGGTTGGCAGAAATGTACTACAAGATTTAAAGTAAGTCACTGGTAAAACAAACCTGTTTGTAACAGAAATATGAGATTTAAAGTATATCACTGATAGATAAGTCTGCTTGTAACAGAGATAAAAGCTATTTCTATTGCTGTGGTACTGGATAAACATATTTTTTTCAGTCAATAATAAAGTCACCTGAAAATACATTTTCTCTTTTCCAGAAACTATTCCTGAATTCAGGTCAAGTTTCCTTATGATTTCATCTGAGGAGAAAAAAAAATACTGAGCCAGAACTCTCAGAAGAGCTGGTAGATGGTTTTGTTACCTTTGACCCAACAGTTTCATGCAGACTCACTCAGTTTTTACTAAGGTCCGCTTCCCCTCAGCAGAAAGCAATATGCCATCTCCCATCCTGCCAGGATTTGCATGTTGTACTTTCAGCCAAGATGGACCATTGCAGCTGTTACCTTATTTCCCTGCCTTCACGCCTAGCAAGATGTTAGAGAATGGTGAACAACAAGAAATTTGAGTTGTCTTGCTTGAATCACATACCTGTAACTGCAGTGATGCCTCGGGGAAATGTGCATGGGATATGATCCAGCCCATCCTGGCTTTAAGGGCTCTCACATCGCTCCTGGAACATGTGTTAGTTTCTCCTCCAACACGGTATGAGCAAATGTTAGTTGGAGCAAGACTTGTGAGCCAGTTCCACGCCACAGCTGAAAACACTAACCCTCATATGGGTTCACATGCTCATCCTTTCTTCCTCACTCTCCCTAAGAGTGCTGATATGTTTTCCACAAGAGGGACAGGCTCAGCCATAGCATCCTGAAGCTTCTTCTCCTGGAAGGTGGGGAGGTGTTTTCTATGTCCATCAGGGTGGGAAAGAAACTAATTCTGGTTCTCCATGTTGTGGTGACTAATTCTAATCAATGACCTACTGAATGGTAGGAGGATGGCTTCTATATTCCTCCTACCTTTGTTAGTTGGCCATCACCTGCTTTCTGTAATCAGTGTTTAAAGAATGACAGATTTTGGTTTATATTGCATGGAACTAAATAAATTACTGCATTTTGTAAATTTTGATAGTTTCTCAGATCACTTAGTTCAATATTTCAATTTTGATTTCTCCTGCCTGAAACAGCCCTACATTGCACTCATCTTGACTTATCACTTCAATTTATCCAGGGCTAGATGTGCTACAGTGATGTTTTTAATAGCAATTTTCACACTTCTAGTTTCTAAATAAGTATTCCTGATAATTAGCCTTTCATTTGAATTTTCTGGCGTTACTGATGGCTGGAAAACTAAAAAAAAAAACAAACCCACAAAACATATAAAATCTGAGAATTGTTTTGAAAAGAATCTTGACAGAAGGAACATAATATCTTAGAGGGAATACCAGGACAAGTTGCAGAGATATGCCTTCTCAGTCTTCATGAGTTGCCTGGGATTCCTCTCACCTGTCCACCAATTCCATAATCAATGTGTCTGCTAGTAAATATTAGGAAGGTGCTGCAAAGGTAACATCTGAAGAAGAGCTTGAAATAACACTAATAAAAAATTCTGCTAACCAAATCCTCTCACCTATGCAGACCAAAATCAAAAGAAGTTTTACTCTCCCTTTTAGGCGAAATTTTCCAAAGAGTCTGTTTACTTCAAATATTTCTCCCAGCTTTGTTCGAATGCCTAAACAGGAGAGGCTGGGAACTGAGACAGTTGGGGAGATCTCAAGGATGCCTAACTTGGGCTTTGCAGGTTTGAAAATTATCAGAATACTAATTAAAGACATTTTTGGAGAGACTGAGTGGCCATCTGAGATCTAAGGTTGGGCTGAGCAGCAGCCACACAACTAAACCCTTTGTGTCCATTAGCCTGAAGCTGTAAATGAAGAATACACTCAGCAAAACACTGACCTCAGTGAAGTGGGAAGGAAAAGTCCCTTTTTCCTGTGAAGGGGAAAGGGCAGGTTGCAAGAGTTCACCTAGTATATTGTATTCCCTGTGGCTGTGAGATGGGAGGCCCCTTTTCAAGACAAATGTGCAATAGTTGAAATTGAGCTGGCTGAACCTGCCTGGGGAACAAACTCACCTTTTATTAAAACAAAAGAAAACTTGCCAGAGCTGCTAGGCTCAACACAGCTTGATTAAAGACATTGGGGAATTAACCAATCAAGGAAAGGGCAGAGCATGGAAAAAATAAGAAGTGCTAGATCAGTTAAAAGTAGCTAGAGAAAACCCTGAGGCTCTGCAGCTGGTTATTACTGATGCAAGAGATAGACTGCCTCATGGAGAAGGGATATAATGGGAGAAGAGGAGCACATTAATCTGCAGAGCCCAGCATTAGGGCTGCCTAATCACATGTAGCACTGGCAGCTGTAGAGCACAGACCACCTTCTTAGAGCAGGGGCTTTGATATCGATCCTTGTTTGCCGTGAAAACATGTATTACCACATCTGTATGCCTTAAGCAAGGCAGCTCGCTACTACCCTTCCATGCCAAAGGAGATTGGTGTGAAAAGTAACTCGACACTGTGTCCAAACTAAGTACAAATTGAATGTACTTCAATGAGCTGCACGGATCGAAAGAGTGCTTACTACTTTGGCAGCAGGTTAACACCAGCCCTGCTGGGCAGTCGGCCCTGGAGAAATCATTATCACTGGAGAGGCTTCAGCAAAAAAAAAATCTCTTCTAAAGGCACTTTAGTGAAACAATGTTAATTACTAATTGTGATTCCTTGCCTGCTACAAAACAGCAGGACAGTGATGGTAAAAGGAGGCTACATAAACTGAGCTCCCTGAGGCAGGTGAGCTACAGGTGTTGTGTATTTACCTGGACACAGATAAGTCATAAAAACATATCTCTCTGAGTTCAGCAGGAGCACTTGCATAAGGAATTCACGGTTTCCCTATGTAGAATCTATTTCTGCCTTATTGAAGAACTACCTTACTCGCATTCAGGCTATAAAGTAACACTGGCTAATAACGGGACCTCAAGGAATGAGGCCACACACCTGGTTGGACCACAGAGTTTCACCCGGTTCCTGTAGATGTTGTGTAAGAGACAAGGAACGGAGGCCATTAGGGTCTCAGATGATTTAATTGCTTTGTCCATGCCTCCCATGAAGACAGAGTTATACAACTTGATGTCTGCTGCCAGAAAGGACACGCACCAAACTCAGGGTAACCTGCCTCCTACTCACAGCTGAGAGAATTCTATACCTGTGCTAGGAAGCAATTATTTTGTATTTGAGAATGGCAACAAATCTTTCTTGCCCAGCTGTATTTCAGATCTTTGTACAAAATTTTCTCTTCTCATCTCATCCACTTCTCCTTCTGTCTGCCATGAGAAGTGTTAGGAGATGTCAGATTCCAAAATCCAAATTAAATGTAGTAATCTGATAAGGATGAAATGCCAAATGAGTCACCTCATGCATCAGCCTCTATGCCACTTGCCCTTTGCTCGACCTCTTAGCTTTCGTAGTTTGCTGCTCGATACAGTATCCAAGATAATATAAAATGGAGCTGATAAAGAAGAGGCTAATGGAGAAAAACACCACGTGAACCTTCAGGGAGAAGACTGCAGTATAAGCAGATACAAGTAATGACATTTGCGAGGAACCTGCCCTATACTCTTCCTTTTTAATGGAAAAAGTGAAGTGATGTTGATAAAATAATTCTGAATTTTTCACCTTCTCTCTTCTAAATGGCACATCAGTGAGACACTGACAATGTTCTGACCATTAAACCTGACAAAAAAAATGTATGTTCCCTGATTCCAGAAGGCTGCAATAATGTAAAAAGTGGTATGAACCTGGACCAGATGACCAGGTGAGGACCTGAACACAGAACAATGTGGTATCAATAACTTTTAATACACTTGGTGAATTTGGCACCAGTTCTAGTTCATAAAAATGAAAGAAGAAATTAATTTAAAGAAGTTATCTGCTGCATCTTGTTTGGTTTTTTGTTTTGTTTTGTTTTGTTGGTTTTTTTTCGAAAAAGAGAACAACATGACCATGCATTCTAAGCTTATGTGCTAACTGGAAAACAGAAGGAAGACTTCAGAAAAGTAACTGCCATCTCTAATGCCTTCTCATCAGGCAGCCAAAAGAAATAGTTCTCTAAAATGTAAGAACTTTAAAAAATAGGCTCCACCCCACCCCTCTACACACCTACTTTTTCTCTTTGGTTATACACTATGTTCAGTGTAACTCAGTGCTTAGGCTGCCTAAAGCATGACACCTCAGTAAGACACTGCTATGCCTCCCAGGCTGTCTTAAAGGCACATGAGGCCCTTTCTCTTTTGGAAAGTTCTTCACCTAATGCAAGATATATCTGAAATGAAAAACAAACAAACCCCTCCCACTTCATCCCCTCTTAAACACTGGGCTTTTTTGCTTCACATACCTGTTCCCCATGCAGCCGTGAGTTCTTAAGTCACATGGCCAACATGTCCCATGGCAATCAGATTTTATCAGTCATAACTATCTGTTGCTACCAAGGCTAAGAGAAAAGGTAAAACAAGAGAAGGAGTAGATGGTGGGAAAGCCTGTTGAAAGAAAAGATTGATCCAGTGGAAAAATGGGCCATGCTAGGGGTAGATGAGCCATTCACACTGTGTACAGCAGTTTACCTTCTCTATATTCTTTGTCATTTTCTTGTATCTGGCTGGCTTCCTAAAGCTTAAAACATCTTTCATAGCAGGACAGTAAAACTGTCCTAAATGTCTTCAGAAATCTGCTTGCCTATTAGTAATTCCCAAGAGACAATGTAAAGAATACACCAGACTTCACATCCTGAGCAAGCCTGGTTATGCATATTTAATAAAAAGAAACATACTATAAGATAAAAATGGGTGTCCATGGAAACTGCATATCTCTCTTTAAAAAGAACCCAACAAAACCAAATAGCACTCCACATTAAATTTTATGTATGCTTTTCTTCCATATACATTCTCCCTCTAGCACTTCTGGTGTTATGTATTGACTGCCAGAGATCCTCATGGCCTGACTGTTGTCTTTGCATCTCCAGGATGATCTCAGCACTGTACTCCTTTGAGATCTGTCATGTTCTGTACACAGCTCGGGCTGCACACAGGCTTTTCTGCACTAGGCAAACATGGGCTGCAACAAAGCACTCATCAGCATGGCTTGCTCTTAGGATTTATTGCTCTTTAGTAACTTTTTTTTTATAACGGCTAGAGGAAGGGAAAACAAACCAAAATGAAACAAAATGACATGGGGAAACCAGGAGCAGCCTCTGCTCTGCAAAGAGGGAAGGAGGAGCTGTGCTCCCAGCTCTCACAGGTCCCTGTCCTCTCACTGTGGGGGTACAGAGGATAGATGAAAATTATGGATATATAGTTGCCCATGGTGACACAGAGATTATTCATGGGTTATTTTCAGCAGCTACCCTGAGCCTGTGGTGTTGTCACAGTTCAAATCTACAACCAGCAGCTGTCCTGGTGCTTTCTATGGGATAGCTGAACTGCAGCTCTGAAAACTGGGGTTCATACTCAGGACAGTGTTGAGCACATGTGTGGGGGTGTGCGTGTGTGTGTGTGTACCAACAAATACTGAATCATCTTGTGGTTCTCTCAGCTCCAGCCACCAGAACAGTGCCTAGCATCAAGTGCTCAATAAGCCTCATTGTTCACAGCACCAGCTGCTAGGCACTATGAAGAGTGTTGCAGTAAACAGTGGTTTGCAAGAAATGCATCTGTAGAGACAGACAGCAAAAGAACAGTGCTACAATTAGCATAGGATGCACAATCGAACTTTTAGGAAAGATGAAACCAAAAGCTGGCTTCCTCAACAATTTACCTTTAGTGAACAGGCAAATATGCCAACTCTACCAGCTGACTCGTGTGCAGCTCTGGGAAAACGAGATGTACACACTGGGACATACTGGGTTATACTCAAAGGCAGTACCTAATTTGTGGTGACAGCAAAGGTCACCATGTAATAATTGACCTCTTCCAGTCTGTTTCCATATAGATCCTGCTGTGTATATTGCCTTAGCATTCAGCAGCTTTGAGGATCAAGGCCCTAACATAGAAAAGCAGGATCCTAAACTATTACCTTATTACTGTTGTTTCCAATAGAGTTACCATTTTCTCCTTTTCTGTAACTAGGCAATTAAATTCAGTCCCTACTGCATTTTTAATAGCAGCAAGAATTTCCACAGAGGGATCACACATTTAAACAAAAAGCATCAGTTTTCTACCTCGCTCTGCAGAACACTGACAAATCCAACCTCTACCCTCCTCATCTTCTTCTTCATACCTCTATACACATCCATTCTGTGGCTGCTGCCTTTTGTTTAACTTGCTCTCGGGAAAGACATCCCAAAGGTTTTAGTTGCCCAATTACTAGACAAATATAACCACATGCAGCTAAGCAATGCAAATAAATTCTCTGCTTCTTCATCCAGTACGCTTACTTCAGGCTTTACTATGCATTCATAAGTGAATTTTGTTGCCTACCTCCTTCCCTTCTGTATTTGTCTTGTACTAGAGAGAAGTTTTATCCTGTTCCCTTGTTATCACGCCCAGCATCCATAAATTCATTTCACTGCTTGAATCTCCCCACATTCCTGAAACTAGACACCTGCAAGTTCTGAGCTTTGAAGGTCCATGCTGCAGGTAGAGTCATTCAGGAGCAGAACACCAAGCTCATGCAGCAATGCAGAGGCTCCCTGACATTGTCCACATCATCCTGCTGTAGTGTTCCCATTTGTGCAACTCAGACCTCTGACTTCTCACAGTCCTTTTCAACATTACTCCTAAGGTTTTTGGAAAGCACCTTGGCCTGTATGTCTGTGGTGGAGAAGTGGATGACATGGCCAAGATAATTGCATATGAAATATGGATGTTCCATACTCCAAGGCTTTCATGTCTGCTATCTACATTGAAAAGGGTGATTAAAAAGAGCTGCACAGTCTAAGCACATTATTGTAGCAGCATGCATCTCCACATGCTCAATGATACCAGCAGAGCACATGCTCTTCTCACAGAGTACCCATAGAATCAATCCCAGGTGCAAGCCTCACATGGGCACAGTCACTATCCACAGGGACAAAGACAAGGTGTGCTCCTAGACAATGATGTCACAAGTAGCACTTTTGCTCCATGGCCTTGCCTTAGCAATTTGCACAGACAGGGCTGTCAACAATGTACTAACCCCTCTCTAGAGAAACACTGACATCAGCCCTTGGGGAGGACGGGGGTTTTGGCCATAGTCAGCAGGGGACGGAGCACAACAGCATTTCTGAGGAGAGCTTGTAATATTCATTTCCTGCCTTTTCCTTCCTTGTTGTAGATGATCTCATGCATTAGGACTACCCATAGACCATACACACTAGCCTATCCCAGCAGTAGTACTGTGGAAAACAGGTGATCAAGTGCTTCTCTGCAGCTCGCATTACCAGATATGCTCAAGTAAACATGATAGTCAAGGGGGATGGATGACAGGAAGAAGGGAAGTACTGTACTATATGGTCAGCAGCAAGGTTACAACGACGCCCAAGAAGTTGCTGGGAACCCAGAATTTTGATCTATGAGTTGGCACATATTTCACTTATTATTCCATTTGCTAGTTTTTTTGCCATCTGTTTTGTTTCCAGCACTGAATTCTTCTATGTGACTTGCCAAGGACACATTCTAAATATATTTCTTCCTGTCAGGGTAAGAAATGGGTTAAGTCAGCTTAGAAGTGGGTTTGTTCTCCAACTAGTGTCTGTATGCCCTAATAAAGTCAGATAACTGTATTACTGGGATAGCTTGAAAACAGACAAAATCTGCTTTCTGTTTTTGCTAAATCCACAGCTAAATGATTCTTGAGGGGGATGTTTTCATGGGAGATAAAAGACTAAAATCAATGATAGGACTGTCTGAAAACTGAAGTTTCATTTTATCTCCACAAAAAATCAGGAGTCAGCTATTCCAGTCACTCTCTATTAAGTTTTGGTTTAAAAATGTCACTTGTGCTCACAACAGTGCTGAAAAGACTATTTATCTGAATCCAACTGTAGCATAAAGATTCTCTTGGAATCTTTTGTTTATTGAATGAGATAAGCATACGTATGCAATGCCATTTACTGCAAGAAAAGGACTGGTAGATGATATGAAACTTAAACTGTGATATGTGACAAAAATTAATAACAGTAATCATAAATGGTTATGAGAATGGCGT
Organism: Serilophus lunatus; assembly: GCA_013399895.1. Lineage (NCBI taxonomy): Eukaryota > Metazoa > Chordata > Aves > Passeriformes > Eurylaimidae > Serilophus > Serilophus lunatus. The sequence continues at coordinate 3,063,530 of VXBA01005019.1, forward strand.
GAGGTCTAAGGAGAACAGAAGCATACACTTAGATTTCAATCTGTGGTTTAGAGAATTTAGGAGAAAAGTGCCTGACAGTTCAGAAAGGAAAATTATCATCTCTTCCAAACACTTTTCAAGAACTGCAACAAGAGTTTAATGCTCTAAATTATGAACTTTGCTGTCATATCTCGGTGATGGCTCCGTAGCACATCTAAATCTAAGTAAGAACTCTGAGAAGTGAGAAAGGAGTACAAGATGGAAGTTCATTAAAGATTTCACAGTCTACAGGGATGCACGTTACATTGTTTTACCTTCCCGATTTCACAACACTGTGACATCTTTTTTTTCCCTACAAAATGCCCCCAAAGACTTAGTTTTGGTCCAGGTAAAGAGACTGGCAGCTGGCAAGGGCTCCTCAGTTCTGTATCTATGTAGTTATTACACCCAAGGATGAGCTGACAAGGATCAGGCAACATTGTTGTCCACAGTAATACATTGTTGTCCACTGTTGGGTGTGTAGAATAGATGGTCCTTGATATGCTAGTCCTAAAATCTTAATTTTCAAATGAGTCTTCCTTTGCAGCTGGCTCTGTCTGGAGACTCCTGTGAGAGGAATCAGGATTAAATATTTCTTTCTAGACACTATTCTCTTTAAACACAGATCTAGCTGTAAAGCGCAACTAAGTAGAAATAAGCCCTTGCTCATTTTCTCTTTGTGAACTAACTTCTTTTATAAAGAGCTCAGTCTCCAGTACAGATAAGCCTTTAATTGTGTGCTTAACTTTAAGTATGTGCTTAATGTCAGTGGGACATATGGGTGAGCATGAAACTGTGTGTTTCGCTGAATAGAGTAAGTTACCTCAAACATTTAAATGTCTTGCTGAACTAAGGCCCTGGCGAATAGAAGAAGAAAAAGAGTCTAATGGGATATTGAAAAGAAATAGTTTCCTAGTATCAGTTGGTAAAACTAGTATTTAAACTTTTTTGTCCTCATTGGTATAATTACATCAATAACTCATTTCTGCTCAGCCTAGAAGGAAAGATTTCTTTGAATGTTAATTGAAATGAGGGAACTTAAACTAAGTAACTGAACTCTTTGCTTTTGGGTGTCTTTGATCAGGATGTCAAAGATGTTTGGATAATTACTGCTATTACATCAGTGCTCATGACCTTGCCATTAAAACACATAATACCAATTCTCTCATCTTCACAGCATTTCTAGTATTACTCCATTCCTGTAGGTATTCAACCAGAAAAATTATTAGGTGAGTATCATGCTTAAGAATGCTATAAAACCAACATATGCACTCACTAGGATTCCAAGGCCCTGCTGAGATCCTTGCCCCTGATTTATGTACATTCTCGTTACTGAGCAGTGTTAATAATGGCTCTAGAGCAAAGAAGAGGTATGAAATGATGAATACCCTCTTATTGCTGCTCCTGTTCTTGAGTTTGGGAAATTTATCTTTCACGAGTTTCTGTACATAAGTACTTTCTTTCACAAGTAGTTCAGTCGTTGCCTTTACCATCGTTTGCTCTGAAACAGACGCTACCCTGAATCAACCGAGGTGAGCAGTTTTTGAAAAGCTATACCTTGGCAGACAAAAGCAGCCTGCCTTTTGGCAGCTCTCTTTCCTTTTCTGTCCCTGAGCTCACCCTGCAGCAGAATGAGATGTTAGCCTGTAAAAAAGAATAAATGCTATATGCAGGAAGAGTGTTTCTCTTCTCTCTTGCCTTATCCAAATGTGTTCGACTCTGGTCTGTCCTGTACCAATTGCATCACATTCAGCCTCTACTTGTCCTCTAAATCTTGCCAGAATCTACATTTTCCCTCTTCAACTGAAATTAATGACCACACCTATTCATCCTTCTGACATGTCTGTTCTCATTACTCCTTCATCCTTTGACCCTTTCTGGTGTCATTACCATCCTAATATCTTTTACCTTGTGTGTCTTAAGCAATGGGAGCAGTTCTTTCGCATGACTTAGTACAGAGCAGTACTAGAGAGTCAAACATTTTCTAAAGGCTCACTAATGTTTTTCTTCATTTCTTTTAAATGACAAGCCACAGAAATATAGAGCAGTGATACCAATATTTCAGAAAATGTCTCAGCAAAACTCTTTCCTCTAGTGGCTATATCTTTATTTCACAATCTTGGCTACATTTCAGTGGTAAAAAGAGAAAGCCAGTGGCAAGTTAAAAAGAGTAGCAAACAAGGCTTACTGTAAGCAATGTGCCAATAATTATGCTATTACTACATTCAATTCTTAGTGCCATGCCTTCTCAGTTTGTTATTTTCCTGCAGCATTTTGGGACAGCTTAGACAGTTAGCAGAAACTCATGTCATTGCTCTTCTGGATTGCCTTTCAAATTTTGATACATAATATTTGCATTGCAGTTACCACTAGAGGTTTCTTAGTTCTTTTAAACACTTCTCTTGGAGATTTCAAATGAATGAAGCACATATTCCTATAGGTCTTTCATTTTGTAAACATTTTCGTCTTCAAACAAAAATCTGCATTCTGGGTCATATTTGGAGATTTGTAATGTCTCTTTAATGGATTGTAAAACCAAAGGGATCATTACGATAATCTATTTTAAATTAACTTCTGTTTTAATAATAGTATATTTTTCAAAAAGATATTCAGAAGGGGAAAATACATTCTGATACTAGATAAATTGTTCTGGTAATCAATTACCTTCAGTATTTTGTGAATTTTATTTTAAGTTCATATTTGTTTAGCTCTAGCTTCAGTCCACTAGAAAATGTTACTCTTTTTAATGATGTATTTACACATATTCAGAATAGCAAAATAGATACTTTATGTAGATATTGAAGACAATTATCAATTCAGCTATTTACCTAGATAAATTGGATAGATTAATTTTCTTAAATCACATGTTATTGGAATTTTTCTTCCACAGGCTCAGACTCTTTCCTTTGTTCCTCTCTGAACCTTTTATCCTTTTTTTAAATGTTTTTTCTTAATGTGTGAAAATAAGATCTGGACAGGGAATGTTAGCAATTATCTCAGTCATACCATGAACTCATCTCCCTGCTGCTTGACATTCACTGCTTACCCATTCAAGGCTAATGTTTTCTCTTAGCTGTTATATCGAACAGGGAGCTCATATTCAGACACTACTTATCACTAAATCTTCATCAGTATCATTGTATTTCAAGGGTACTTTTCTGCTATTCTGTACATGTGATTGGAATTCTTTGTTCCCAGGCATATGACTTTGTATTCGAATGTATTAAAATGCATATTGTTCAGATGAGCTCACCTTATGAAATGATGCAAATCCAGAACACAGAAATGGCCTGTTCTGTCATTATTTACCACTCCACTAATTTTTATGTCACCTACAATGTTTACTGGAAGAGATTTTGTATTTCCTTCCAGATCATCACTAAAGAATAACTAGCATTAGGCCAGAAATAGATTACTGCAAATGCCCCCATAGGATGCAGATTTTCAATCACAGTACTTTTGAAATCTATGTACTAAATACATCTTTCAGACAAAGCATAAAATGGTTTGGAACAAGCTCTATATATACTATAAAATGGTAGGGAAAGGTTAAGCTGTTTTAAACAATAAAAATCTAGCTGACCAGACAATAGATTGAAAGCTATTGTTGCCATCTAATAACATTTTAGACTATCCAGTCATAAAGTTTGAACATCATCGTGGGAATAAATACAAAACCACATTGTGCAACTAGAAGAAATCCAGTCCCTTAGAAATATTGCAAGACAGCTTTTTTCTTCAAAGCATTAATTTGAGTAGCTTTGTGATAAATGCAGCACAGTAATATTCAGTTAAAAAACTTTCAATATGCTATTTATTGGATACAGAGAGGCATCTGCCTACTTTGACCCCAAAATACAAGCAAAACTTGTTTGGAGTCTGGAAGAGATGCATAGAGGCAGCACTATATATGCATCTCTCATCTTAGGAATGGTCTAACATATATGGTAGCATCACAATAACCTAATTCTGTCCTTTCTTTTTCTTAGTCAGCACAGTACACAGTAATCTCACATGAGCCTGCATCTTGCAAGTTATGCAGGGTTTTGGCAGAACTGTCGCTTCCCTTACAATAGAAAGCATTTTGGGCTTGGGTTCATTATTAAGGAAATAGTATTTGTCTAGGATTAGTCAGTCCAAATGCAACACTTCAGGTTTAATTTTTAGTGATTCATCTGGGTCATATATCAGTATGTGATATACAAAAAACCTGCATATTTATCTAATCTTGTAGCAGGAGGGATACGATTATTACAATATGGGAATAACCCTTGTAAACTAGAAATTGTGTTTCCTCTGGCTTGGATATGGCTTACAAATAATAATCAGTTGAAAAAAATAATTGTCAAAGGTTTTGTATGGATTTCAGAACTGCTTGCCAAGAAAGTTGTCTATTTCCACTCCTCTAACCTTTCAGGCCCAAGACCCCAGTCTTATTAACCAAGAAAGCCAAAAACTCTGGATTCTTACTGCCTTCTATTTTCATCACTTTGAATGGACAAATAGTATTTCACTCTTTTGCTTTGCAATAATTTTGTCAAATAGCTGTGCTCTGTCTTGTTTATTGCTATGATCCACACGCCAGACAAATCAGTATGCTACCGTGGTATTGTTACAAGAGAGGTCAAAACTTGCTCTTTGTTTTAGTCATCTGCACTGATGTAGGCTCTGACACAAGGCATATTAAATGGGGATTGAAGATCTAAGCCTTTGTACCTTACCACCATAGTTTCATTCAGAATCTCATGAAGTCTTAATAGATTAGATGTATATTTCTTTCCTCTTCTATTTTTACTTTGTGCTTGAGGATTAAGACAGTAATCTATATGATAAAAAGGGAAATACAGCATTCGTAACAGCTCTTCCCCTCCCAAATAATGTACATCTCAAGAAAATTAATATCATGAATAAAAAAATTTGAAATGTGACTTGAGTCTCCTGGTTTTAAATATTACAGAGTTTCTTATTGCCAATAGCACAATGTAGGTATTTAAGTATTCTTCAACGTTACAAGCTTTTACTATGTTAAATATTTTTGCTTAAGGCATAATATATGTTTTAACAACTCTAGCATGTGTGAACCATTTTATTGCCCAGAGATTCACGGAAGTAATAGAGGTTTAAAGGTAATAAGTCTCATCTGTTTTATGAAGGAGGTGAACTACCTTGACATGCTCATGTTTGGCAGGTACTAGAGTTTCCAGGTGCAAACAAAATTAGACAGATGTGGTGGAACTGTTAAGGAAACTGACTGAGTTTAGTCACATGAATTGAATTTTCTAAAAGTGGAAACATAAAATCACTCTTTCATTATCCTTGCATCTGACAAAATGCATTATCATATGATTTTGCTAGAACAGTGTAAAGACCGTTCAAAACAGATACAATTGCAAATCAGGAAAGATCACACTTACGTGGAACCCTGACAACGTGATCTCATCAAGCTGGAAGTTGAAATTGCAAGTGTCACTTCAGATAAGATCAGAGAATGCTTCCTGTCCCAATGATGTGACATTATCAGGTTTGAGACTGTAGGAAGGCACATGCACAATTTTGTGAACTAACAAGGCAGATTGAGAACACACTGGTTGGCAGGATATTTTAGATCCTGAGATTGCCTTGAGCTGGGCATAATTACAGCTCATTTTTTTGCACATGGCAGAGCCATCTCGAAGACGAAAAGAGCAGGGTACTCACTGAAGAAAGAAAAATCTTGATCTTTCAATTAGCATAAGCTGAAACATCTGAACTGTGTTTCACAGTGTATGGACAGCTTTTGGTGAAAAAAAAAAAAGACATCTTCTGTAGAGAAGCTTTAGACAGCTACGCTTCCATTTGTATGGGAATCATTTAAAATACAGAATTCTGATTTTAACTGTGATGTATTTGAGTTTGTTTACAAAAAGAAAGAGAAAGAAACAAAACCAAAAAACCAACGCTGCTGCTATTAAACTGCTAAAGTTCATCCTTAAGGTAGGTCATTAGGAATTTATTAGCAGGGTTTTTATGTTCATTTGGGCTCCTGAACGACAAAATAAACACAGTGGTTCCCAGCCATAAAGAATGAAGGGCAAGGTGGCAGAAAGCCATTTAGATTTCTTGGCTGTCTGCATATTTTTGGCATTGTTTAGAGCTCTGTACACATCCCTTCACCAGGAACCAATCCAGAACTAGAAGGTACAGATCAGTCCAAAACAGGATTCATGCATTAAAAGCAGTAAAAGGGAAGATGCTGGAGGTTACACAAGAAGTAGTCATCTGAAGATTTTTCCTAACACTAAAAGCCTCAAAGCCATTAAATGTCTCTCCTGATGTGGAAAACCCTTAGCACCTGCAATTTGCCTTTAAGTGAACAGGTGCTAAATTACTGCTTAATCAGGAAGATTTAGTTTTTGGACTTATGTGTCCTTCATTGCTTTAACTCTGTCACAAGGCTAAAGATCCCTGGAAGTCAAGGGTCAGGAGCATCCCCCCTCTGTTGAATCACATGCGTTGGTACTATTTGCATGATGGAAGACATGAAGTCTATCATGGTAAAGCAGCTGGAGGAGACAAAACTGTGAAATGCTTTTGCCTCAGGGCTATAAATAAATGTAGTTAGGAATAAAGCATTATTTTATCAAGCATATACACGGTCTACTCAGAAACCATGTGACTTCATGTAGCATGGGCTGCAGCACTTGAAATACTAATTCCACGTGCAGAAGATTAGAGAAGGTAATTTTTCCCAATGTATGCATGTAGTGTGATACCAAAATAATTAAAAAATTAACATTTAAATGGACAGCATCCAACCTCCCAAAACAGTATTTTTTCCCAGTGACTCCCCAGCATATTAAGACCACAATGATTGACAACTTCTTATATGATGTTTGAAAAAACATGAAGCTATAACTTTAGTTCATAACTAAGAACCAGTGGTGAATGTTTTTTACTATCGCAGTTCTTGTTCCAGCTCTTCATTTTTGCACAAATGTTCACATCAGATGGAGGAAAAACCACCACACATTCTTCATCTTAACAAACTTTCTTGCATTGATTAACGCAACATTTTATGAGACCTGAAAGAACAAAGTTAAATGAACAAGAAGTGAAAACTTATGATGGATGTGTCCCTGATAGCATTTAGATCTTTTCCACTTGATTAAAAATTCCTAGTTCCTCTTCACTGAATTGTTTAGTTTTTTAGCAGTCTCTGTCCTGATTAAAACAAATTAGCATCAAAGATCCCCAGCTGAATGAGGAATCATTAATTGAGAAACATGCAATGTTCCTTAATTACCTTAGAACAGTCAGAGAACAAATAATCTTGGGTTTCAAAGGGGTTTGCACACACTGTGCACCATGGGTTTATTCTTTGTGTCTGCTGGAATAAAAGTAGACTTGCCTATACCATGGAGGGATATCAATGCAAGCCTCAGTAAACACATTGTAGATTGTTTATCTAAAGTGAAAAAAAAAATAAATAGCGAGGCAATGGCTGTCTGGAAGAGATAGATGTTTCAGTTTATTATGTTGACCACAGCTTTCAATTTGCTTTGCATATGCCAACATTGACTGAGAAAGAATGAAAACTGTTCATTATTGATACAAACAGAAGTCATTTTGGAGCTGGGGCAGGAGTGTTTTACTCAGAAGCACCTAATAAAATGTCAGACATGCAGGTACGGAGAGTAACCATGCACCTTGAAATAGCAGAAAAAAGACAAAAAGAATTTAATAAAACCTGGCTCAAAAGGAATCCAAGGATTATTTGCTATTCCTTGGTTGCTTGTTCTTTGGTACACAGTTCTTCTGACTGTTGTTTTTTTAAGCTATGACTCAGATCAGTTAGTGCCAGCCTTCAGAGGAGGAGGAGTAACTGACTTTTTTAAGGGCACAATATACTTACTAATATGAATATCTTAACATTTGTTTTGCTTCACCAACTCATAGAAGAAATCCTGAAGGAAAATGTCACTCACCAGCACTGAGCATGGTTCTGGAGCGGAGCTGTTATTTACATTGCTTTGGCACTAAGGCTAATCCAGTAAGTCTTACTAACTGCAAAACTGGACAGCAAAATTAAATGCTGTGCAGAGCTACCTGAGCTCACTGGGAACAAGCTGACTTGTTCCAATGCCAGTATCCTGTGGTCTCTCATGGAGCTAATTAGCTCTGCAGAGCAGTAAACTATTAGCAGTGGTGCAGGACAGTGCTGATGCAGCTATGCCCTTCTGGTACCCAGACTACCCAGTCTGGTACCCAGACTGCAATTAGCTGGAGAGATTTGCACCATACTACATTGCACTATGTAAGCGTGTCCTTAAAATCCTTGGGAAACAAAACTCTGATGTAATGTAATACAATGTTTGCAGCTGAAATAACGAGATGATCTCAATCATTATAAACTCCATAGTAATAAATTTTAAAAAGAGTCCCTGCAGTACAGGAAAGCTCCAGGCTTGCTCCCAGTTCCTATAAACCTATGCCATTACTCTATCATCAAGGTGCTTTTGTTGACATACCTCAGAATGGTGATTCCAGTATCTATTAAAGAACTTGATTTAAATACCATGCCCTGGCCTTAGTAGTCTTGCACCTGAGGTACAGGAGTTGCACATCCAGCCACTTATGTTACACCATTTTGCATGATCTGTTTTCAGTCTATAGCCATGAATTTCTGTTTAACTGGAATCCTGAAGATTTGAAAGATTTCATTGGGGTTCATTCTTCTCCATGAGAACTGTGAACGGTATCATAAAGAATCTAGTCTATGTAAAACTAGAAAGGAAAATTGGAAAACTCCTGAAGACTCCAGAAGACATTGCATTCTTTATGCAGAAAGATATCTTATATTTGAGGCAAACTTGAGCTATAGGTGAGATACATATATATGTATATATGTTTGTGCGTGATAGTGAGATAGAGACCAGAAATGTACCATCCAGGGTAAATATGAGTTATATTAGCACTTTATTTTTTCTCTCCTCCTGAGAAGCAAAACTTCACCTGTGTATCGCTCTCCTAACAATCAAGCAAGACATCAGAAACCTAAATACTGTGTTCACTTGTTTAAGTTTTACTTATTTAGAATTTAGTGAACCAGTGTTTTGTGGTTGAAACCATAATCTTAGTGGGTACAGCTACTGATGCCCTTCCCATTGCCCTTCATTTTTAGAGTCTATAAATTGAACAAGTTAATACTCCCAGACAGCAAAACTATAGCTTGCACATTGCACTGTCACAGATACACAAATAAAGAAACCTTTATAATTCTATGTTGTTTGGCATCAAAGCAAGGCTTTGCAAAGCAGGCAAAAGCCAACCAAGCTTCAAAGCCCTCCTTTTGGTTGGTAATTTTTATAACAAAGGCAGTTTGTTGTAACAGAAGGTTGAACAAAGACAGGGTAAATGGCAAGTTCTGAATGCTTCCATTTTGATTGACCACTAAGTTATACAATTTTAAGGGCCTCTTTTCAAAAAATGGATTATTTTCTTAAACAAACTAAATGATAATGTAGCAGTATTAGCAGTATAGGTAGCTCAGAAGTGAACAGAACTATATGTGTTCCTTTTGATGGAAACAGGAGAGGCACAGTGGGAGGCAAACCCTATGAAATGGCAATATTGTTAAAAAAAACAAGAACATTTTTATAGCGATATGATTCATTCAATTAAAATATTTTAATTTCTCACACATTCCCCTTTAGCCCTCCAAATATTGGACAAAACAACCCTCAGATCTGTGACAGTACAGAAATCAGCCAATGATTTAGCACAACTGTTCTAGGCTAGAATTGCTTGCACCTTGAACTAACACAATATTTTGGATATACATGTGACTCTAAAAGCTCTGCTGACTGTGAAAACCTGGGCAGGCTAAAGGAGTGGAGTCATATTGAAGTATTATTACTCGGATTTGAAGGCCTTTTCTTCACAAAGAAGCATAAATTCTTAGAAAACACTAGAATAAATCTTGTGAAAGCAGATAAAACTAGAGAGGTCTAAGGAAAGGTTGGATCCTGAGGTCATGGAAAGTTTTGAGTGCATATGCTACAAGAGATGACAAAATGCAGTGCATGGGAGTGGGAACAGCTGGCTGGATGTTAAAACTTTAAAGGTCTGTACAGGAAACAGCCTTGTCCCAGCAGTGACAAATTAAACATACGTGTTACAGATAAAACCTACACATTCTGAGCGACTAAAGAAACACTGAGTAGTAACTAAGGACAGGTTTGAAGCTTTGGAACGTTTCTATTTGAAGTGTGCAGATGATGCTGATACCAAATGTAAGATGGTCTGAGATACAGCTGAAGAACTGCTGAGGAATCCAACATCACACTTCCAAGAGAAAAGACAGAAGAATTTGGAAAGGAGTGCATGTAGTAAGGACTGCATGCCCTCAGAACCTGGATCAGGATCATGATGAGATTAAGTCAAATGAAAATTACAAGAGAGAAAGCCACTCAAAAAGACAATATTTGAAGAGAACGGTGGAGAGGATGGGGAACGTTAGTGCCTGAGAAGAAAGCAGAATCTGCACCTGGAGGAAAGAGGATCCCCCTTTTGCAAATCTGCTGAACAATGAAAATCCTTTCTTTTCAAACAAAAAAGTTACAGAGGGATGGATGCCGACTCTGTGGGGCTCAGCTCTGAAGAGATCCAGGAGGCAATTATAACCATTTGGAAAGAACTTGGCACCATATTCTGACAGGGTTGCCATTAGATTATTAAAAGGAGGTAAATTAAGCCAAAGGCTGTACAGAATAATTCTGCTGATTTTAGATATCTGAAAAATTTTCAGAGCAATGAAGGTGGTTTTCAGAAATGCAATGTAAAGGCCAGTGCAGTGAGTGATGGTCTTTTTCTGAAAGTCTATAAAGCTTTCTCAGAAGGCTTTACATTTTTAGGGTGTTGTTTTTCTCGGTTTTCTTTGGAGGTTTGGTGGTTGGTTGGTTTGTTTTTTAATAAAGCAGGAACATTTCAGTGACATCAATGGGAATTCTGGAAAAGAGTTCTACCAAATATTAAATATTTTCATGATATATTTGATGGGATATAACACAATAATAAGAATGAATATACACACTTCTAGACTTTAAGAAATCTTACAATTCTATATCGTGGCCTTTGAGCTACATTGGAAGAATTTATAACTCAATAAAACATTTTTTAACAGGCATAGTCACAATTTGCAGTGAAGAAGATGGAGCATGAAAAAGGTGTAAAATCTCTGGCCCATTTAATATAAATGAGAGATTAAGACACAGAAATACATTATCCCTTCAACATGGTTAAAATGATGCAATCACTGACATTTTCAGACTACACTGAACAAAAAAGGAGCACCTTTGAGATCCCATGGTCTAGATCCCATCGATAAGAAAAATCAAGAGTAAATTCTGTGATCACTATTGTGTGAAAAGCCACAAAGTATGAATATCTGCCAGATTTTTTTTTTTAATAAATTAAGTTAGAGGTTGTGGTATAAAAAAATAACATCTAATACTATGAGATGAATCTAGTACTAAATAACTTAATAAATAAAATATACTTAGCACTCTTTACAGTAACTGCTATTTTTAGATCAGTGAAGACCTCTGAGTACTCTCTAAGTGTTAATTAATTACTCTTAAATATTCCCACACCATTAGTAAGGTTAATTTTAACATTCTATGTAGTCAGTCAAAAAACTTTTTTGCCAGATTCCAAAAATTACCAAAATTACCTGTAGTAATATATTTAAAGATTTTTATACCTCACCATTTGGTTCCCAGTGCTTTGGGAAGATGGAACAAATTTAAAGGATTATTAATAGATTTCATGTCAGAGAGAAAGCTTTAGGGCACAGACAAACTGTGTAGAGTTCTTTCTAAGAACATCCATGCTGGTTATCTAAACATTATGTTCCAAAACTAAGTTTATTTTTTCTCAAGTATAATTTTACCTGAATGTCATAAAAGGACTTTAGGACTTCATATGAAAAAATAATTTATGCTTCATGTTAATCCCTAAAAATCTTATAATAACAATGACTTTTGATAAATACTGACCTGAGAATAAATGCTAAAAATACTCAGACCTTCAGTAGAATAAGATGTTTGTGATATCTCCTAGGCCTTGAAGAGCTCCATCTCACTTTTTTCTTGCTTTTTGTTTAATAAAAAGTCTTTTAGAAAAGGCATTTGCTAAAATTGGAAAATTATATAGCTAAACATCACTTTTATGATATCATAAAAAGATAAACGGTTATTGTTAAATGAGTTCTGTCAAAATTCTTATTCTTTCTGTATTATTAACTCTAGCCTTTGCTTGTAAAAACTGATAGAGGAAAATATACTAAAAAAAGAGAGGATATGACAGGATACAAAAGATGGGAGATACTTTCCTCACTTCCTGCACTCAGCCTTGGGCACACTGAAAATAATTGATAACAATTGATGATTGATAATACTTTCTATACAGCATTTCAAGCACATTTATATCTCCTCAATCAGAAGAACAAATACATTTAACATTTTATTTCGGTAGAAATGGCTGTTCTTAAATATAAAAACAGTCACTGGTTCAGTTAAAGTCTTCATGCTATTCAGCATATGAATATGTGAGGAAACTGAGAAAATGTTTTGATTTAAATCGTCTACAAAACCATTCACATACTCCACACACCATACACACACACACATACACAAACACCTGTGCTTCCTGTAGGCTTTAAAAATGGTTGTTTGATTTGCTCATCATTCCTACTCTTGATTTCTTATTTTGGAAAAAAGAAGTTTTTAACATATCAAGGGGTGCAATGAGATGTTTTGTACCAAGGCATGAATGAGCTTCAACATATGTGACCAAGCCTGGGGTAATAGTAGTCCCCTTTCAGCCTCATAATAAATTTCAGACAGTCAGTAGAATTTTAACTACATGTATGAGGTGACAATTTTTGACATCAGAAATACTTGTAGCCACAGAAGTGGTCACATGTGGCCATATAGGCTGTCATATAGAAATATAAACACACAAAAAAAGCCAAAACAACATATGGCCCTGTGTTATATAATCATGGGTTCTACAAGGCCTGTTTTGGTCAGCTTTATTCTTCTTGGTTAGTATTTAATGAGCAAGTGCAGCAGAAGACAGTATAGGGAGTTCTGGCCACCTGCAGGCTACAGTAGGCTTGGTATTCTTTGTTATAAGCACCTAAAATAGCCTTAGGTATTTCATCCTTTATTCTAGAGATGATCTGAATTAAATATCAGCAAACTACAGTTTTTCAGGTAATGCTGCACCTTAGAGACTGAAAAAATTACAATTAATTTATTTAATTTTCAATTTATTTAATGTCAAGCATTCTGAACAGGACAATTTTCCTTATAAAAAAGAGGGATTGTTAATTATCTTTAACAGAGAATTTTCCTTTATTGTCAAGAAACCTTTCAGATGCTTTTTAAAAAACTTGTAATGAAATTAGGTACATAATTATTTTATAATTTATGTGAATACTATGAAAGTTATTATGCATAAAGATTGAACATCTGTTAAAGTGATCCCAAACTAAAATTCTTACCATCAGGATTCTAGCCTCTACACTGGAATATTTAGCAAATAATTATTGCTGCAGGTTTTATACATAACAAATTCCATTTCCTGATCTGAATTTGTGGAAATGTTTCTGATTTGGGAAGATGAGAGGAAACTCTTTCTATACAGAGAGCAGTCAAATATGAAAATTCTCAAATCAGATGAACCTGAATGCTTCTCATTAATAGTATATTCATGCCTTAACATATCTGGAATTTGACCTCTTTTAATAAATAATTTTAAAGTGGCAGTATACAGATAACATTATTTTTTGTATAGCTGAACAAACATTTCATTACATTTCATAGGAATGTAATGAATGGAAGCATATATTTTAAAGTGTTATTTATATGTGCACAAATCTAATTTAAGTAGTTTCAGGATTTTATATAAATTTAGAAGTACAGAGAGGAACTGAAGCAGTAAACCCATGCTACCATGGACAGTCTATCTCATATTTGGAATGGTAATTCATAGCTGCTGAATTTCCCTCAGCAAAATCCACAGACTGAGGGGAGGGAGGTCGAATCCTGACAATCAGAACTTCACTGGGGCTTACTTACCAGAACAACACTTACTCGTTTATTTTTCATCCAATATAAATCACATAAAGAGTAAAACAGGCCATTCAACATTTTCTGACTCTAAGAAATGGTTCCAAAGTTAAATTGGAGAAAAGGGTTTTAAAAACATGGCCTTTTCATGGAGCAATCATAATATGACAGTTCATAAAATATCTCATCTGATGTACAGTAATAATTACTAAAAAGTTTGCAGTTGCCAACAACAAAATGTAGTTGACATTTCATGCTATTTATACCTTTCAAAAAGAAAGCTGTAACAGTTATTCTGAAACTTTGGTTTGAGATATGTTTGCAAACTTCTTGTATTTAAATGTGGTCATCAGGGTTATAAGCACTTTTATTTATTCAATTGTTGTATAGACTTACTGATTTGCATGCAATCAGGGATCTTGGGAGAAGAGAGATACCTCAGAAAAAAAATTCTCAGAGTGAAGAGAAATGCTGAATGATCCCAGGACAAACATGCATTTCTTGTACAATAAAATAATATTTTTACCTGAAACACATAGTAAATGGCTGATGCTATTTGCCCATCTTCAGTGTTGCAATAAAGTATTTTAATCCCTTCAAAACCCACACCTGCTTCTCCAGTATTTTTCAAACTCTGAGATATAGAAGAATGTAATTCTTTATGAGTGAGTACAGTCAAAACTGTTCTACAGGGCTATATGGTCGTTCTGTGGATTGGGTTTCCAGTACATTCACAAAACACGCACTGCATATTTCTTATGTGAAACGTTTAGGTTAAAGATAATACAGAGTTTAGAATATATTCCAGACAAGTGGTTCTTTGCTTTTCATAAGTCTATGCAACCCATAAACCAGTTCCATCAGTTTATATTCATTTGAACAGATTAACTTTAAAACTGGCAGAAAGGGCTGTCTTCAAAAGATGACTTTCAATATGCTAAGTAGCACTGGTTGAAAGTTCCCAACAGAAGCTTTAAAAAGGAATTTTTGAACTTTTAAGTTATATGAGGTCAGAATAGGCAATAAAAGTCACAAGATTGTGATGGCATTATTTTAAGATAATAATCTTATTTTAAGATATGAAAATACTGAAACAATCATGCCAGTATAAGAAATAATCATACCATAATTCATAAGTGCATCATTTATCAAAACAATAGAGCAGTCATGGTTAGATGCAACCTAACATTCCTGTATAAGTTATAACTACATACTGTACAATTGTTCCTTTTTTATAATTATTTTTACATTTAGTCCTCATCCAAATTAAGGTGAGTACTTCTATGTATGAATGGCTTTAGGAAATAAACACAACTCACAACAGGGCTTTATTACTGCTACTGCACCACCATGGCATGCAAGAAACTATGTAGTCAACTATAAACAGTGAAATGTCATCATTTTCCTGAAGTAAAAAGAACATAAAAATACAGATATAATAGTAAACATCAATTATCTTTTTATGTCTTTCATATTTACCAAAAGTCTACCGTTACATGAGACTTTTATACCTCTGTATCACTCTCCTGTACTAGTACGGTGGCAAATTTGAAGTTGAGAAACTGTACTTTCAACAAGCTTGTACAAAACTACTAGTTTCATATTATACCACTGTCAATGTGTAATGCATAAATGAGAATATGACACATCTGCTACCTACCCCTTAGCATTCTCTTAGTCTTTTGTAAATCCATGAATTTTGAGTAAATAAAAAGACAGAGGGCCAGCTGTTTGCTGGGTTATTTGTTGTGATTACTGAGCCTGAAAAGACTAAAGTCCTTCAGAAAGGAAACTCTTTCATCTGCTTTTTGTTGTTGAGTATTGATTGTGTGAAGTTCCATGCTGGATGTTGGATTTAAGAACCACTGTTGGAAGAAAACTGGATTTCTTAATGTTCATGTATTTATTTAATTTATGTAGGGTAGTTCCTTAATGAGTGTTAAAGTGAGAAGGAGATCAAATTCTGGAGGTAGAAGGAAAAAAAAAAATCCATATTTTATTATAAAAACAAGGGCCAAAGTGCTGACTCGGATTCGTTTCTTCTGCTTGGAGGTCAGGACATTATATAGATATTAGCAAATTTCGATATTGACATGGAAGCAGGTTGAATAACAGCAAGTTCAACAGTCCTTAGATTTGCAATCCTGGAGACTGTCTTAGAAAATAAAAAGGAAATTTTATTGCAGAAGAAGCTTTTCCATGCTCAACTGATTTTGCTGATCAGTTAGCTGGCATGGAGGACCCTCTTTGAAAAATACATCATTCTGAATTCAGGATAAACTTTTAGGTACAGAAACATGAAAACCCACCTATAACTTTGCTGTACTGCAGATTATGTTTATAGGTTTTTTCAATGTGAAGAAAAATAATCATGAACTGCTTAAATCATGGGGGGTTTTAAATGGAATTATTTTTCAAATATTAACATGTGGTGTTCTTGGGTTGCACCTATTCAAAAGGTGCCTACCTATTTTGGGCAATGACAAAAGAACACCTAAATCCAAATGATCCTCTTTAGTTCCTGCTTGCTGGAAAGAAACCTTAATGATGACTACAAGGAAAGAACTGTACAATTCTCATTGTTACATTAAGCTATACAAAAATTTGCTTTAATTTCCTGGAATTCACTCATTTTTCAATTATACAATTTGCTTCTACATTACAAAAGAATGTAAGGTTTTTCCTAGTTCTGTTCAAGGATTTTCCCTGCACTGATATGTTCAGGATTAAGAATACTAGGCATTTTATTTCGTATTTTGTTGATACCAGGATCCACTGTTTTTATTAAAGCTCATCAAACATACTTATACCTACCACAAGTTTGTTCTGCTTTGGGGTATAGCAGGCTGTGTGACTATAACAGAGCACAGTACCTCATATGTTCATTCATAGGTTTGCCTCCATAAAAACTGAGGCTGTAGTATAGCTTTCAATGGAAGCCATTTAAAAAGAAAAGATTACAGAATATACAATTGTAGTTTTAAATATCAGACACAAGTTCCTTGACGTGTTGAAAGGTGATGTTTTCGATTTCTGACTCCTGAACTCTTGTCTTTACAGTCCGTAGGCTTCTGTTGTGAAATGTCTATCAGTGCACTTGCAATTGCAAGACCTGTAAGATAAATAAAGGAAAAACAAAATTTAGTGCTCAGCTTTCCTGAGAAGAATTCCAGAGCAGTGTGATGATTCCTTTCATGTCAAGTTTTTGTACTTTCCCAGCAGTGATCAGTTTTAGTTCAGAGTTAGACAACAAGTTCTCACTTTCTTAACTGCTACCTGGTAATGGTGAAGAAACAGTGGAAGGAAAAAAGTGCAGATAAGACACCAGACTGGAAATCAGGCGAACTGAGTTCCATTTAAGTTTCTTATTTATTTGCAGTGTTCTCTTAGAATGATCTCTCTTTATTGTAATTTTCTTGGTTAAGTGGACCAGCAGCTCTTTGACATGGACTTTCTCTTATTAAATGTTTGTGCATTGCATTTAAAAATTGATAAAATTATCCAAAAATGAGAAATGGAGACCACAGTTAGAACAAGATAGTATCCTTGAATGTATCCTTGTGCCTTTGCACAAGGATCAAGTCCAACACCCAGCCCTGCACAGGCCCATCCCCGAGTCACACTGTGTGTCTGAGAGTTTCATCCAAATGCTTTTTGAGCTCTGTCAGGCTTTGTGCTGTGAGCACTGCCCTGCGGGGCCTCTTCATTGCCCAACTACCCTGTGCATGAAGACCCTTTTTCTAACATCCAACCTAAACCTCCCCTGACACAACTTCAGGCCATTCCCTTGGGTCCTCTCCCTGGTTCCCACAGAGAAGAGAACAGTTTCTGCCCCTCCTCTCCCCTCTTCAAGGAAGGGGCAATTGCAATGTTTCCCCTCTGACCCCTCCAAGCTGAACTGACCAAGTGACTTCAGCTGCTCTTCATACTGTTTCCATTTCAGACCTAAGAAATTATTAGTAAAGAATTTACTCTTCCATTCACTCTTTATTGGAGCTTTCAAGAAATTTCTTACTTCTGCAAAAAACTTAATACAAGGTCGTTCTGAGTTTTTGAATTCACAGAGGTGATATTGCAATCAAATGCATTAGGAGAATTCATATCATTCATATGTTCTACTGCAACAAAATCATGACACTCTTCTCAGCAAAAGCACATCTACATGTACCCATAATGTAGGTAAAGATGGTGCTGGTTCTCCATGCTGCCCAGTACATCTCAGTCTCCAACCAATAGCAGACTGCTCTCCGAGGAAACATTTGAAAATACTTTTCTCCATGTCTAACGGGGAGTTAATCTCAAGACAGTATCAAGCTCAGTTTATATATTACACAGAATCCAATTTTGCAATATTTTTCACGCAATCCCTTGTTACAGCACTTATCTACTAAGAAACGGTGCAAAAATTGGTTTTCACTGACAAGTGTTGCTACAATTTTCTTTCTTAGTGTATGATATAGTGTCAGATTAGGTTCAGGTTTCCAGTATCCTGAAAAAATTTATGCTATTGCACTTTGTAGCGCTACCATTCTTAACTCACAGAACAAAAAAGTTGCAAGAATTAGGTAATGCGCATTTAGCTTTTTGAAAATGCACAACACTATATTGCAAAATCCTAAGTACAATTATCATTGATACATTTCAGGATATATAAGTGTCAAGATTAATCAAGTCGTTGTCTTCTCACATACACAGATATTTCCTGACATGAGCTAGTGATGCCTTAAATTGGAATTTGACAAATTTAATTTTTGAAATCTTTGAGGCACCTTTAAAGTATCAGCAGTATCTGGTATTAGCAATTTCAGGGATAAAACCTGAATAACATTTTGGTAATTCCTTACATGTGACCCCATCGTTAACATCTAGGTTTAGGGAGTATGCTAAACAGAAGGAGTATTATTAGAAAACACTTTGCACTTTTTATAAGATATTTTAAAATACATTTGAAGCATTTAAACTAACTTCCCTTGAAATAACAATTAAAAAAAAGGAAGAACTATTTCCTTCAAATCTAACACTGGATGCTGGGATATACTGGCGTGTTGATAGAGTTCCATTAAAATCGGGTCACTATAGAAGATCATTTTTCAAAACGTCACACACAACATCTGATGAAATTCATTTATTATGTTCTCTACGCCCAGCATAATCCCTTGTTATCAAAGCAATACAATTAACTGGGGGAACAATTCATTATTTCAGAGTGGCAGTCTAAAGGAATTTCATTTACCAAGTCAAGCTTATCCACAGACAGTTTGAGCAAGCAGAATTTACATCAAAATATAACAGAAGAAAATTTTGTGGCTTAAATATTCAGTAAAAGAAAAAAACCAAAACAAAACATTCCCTTGATTATGCAGGTTTTTTTATCTAAATAACAAATGTGAACACATTTATAGTCATCGAAGTTGGAAGACTGTAAATCGTAAAGTGCTCTATATGTGTTACCTCAATTCCAAAGTTATTACATTTACCTGCCTTCTCTGAGTGCTGCTATTTAAATATCATATCTAACAGACAAACTGGTATTTTCCAAATCAGTACATGGTCTCTGGTTGCTTCTGACTCTTGAGTAACATGGAAAAGAACAGTGGTATCCCATATGGAGAATCATCTCTAATAGGCCAATTTCTGGAAATCCAAGCTTAGCTGCAGAACCAGACCTATTTTTAAATTTAGTTGGGTTTTCTACTAAATGTTAGAAATAACCTGACCTAGTTCTATGCAGCTAAAACAATCTCTAGCTTGTTTTAAGGATACGTATGCATAGATCATTAAGAATTGAGCCCAGTCAAATACATAAGTGGAAAGTATATTTTTGTAAGAGATAATTGCATCCACAATGAGAAAACTACCAGAAAAAGCAATATGAACTTTGTTATCTTTAGCAGAACTATTCTTTCCTAATGGAAGTTAAATGGCAACAGTTTATTCTCAGGAAGTGTCTAATCATAAAATTACTGGTGTGTGAATTTTTTTCCTTTTTTTTTTTTTTTTT